>JACEVL010000186.1:884046-1130684 GCA_020284085.1 Aporrectodea caliginosa
GTGGTGGTGGTGGTGGTTGCAACGATGCTATTGGTGACGATTTTGTGATTTTGATATATCGTCTATCGACGACACAGTCTATCCGGATTACGATGAAATGGTCAGCACACAAATTGGAAGTTGGGAAACTGTCGGACTTCGTATCGATCGGTGACTGGGGTTGAGGACTTGCGACACGAGCTACAATGGCGCTGAGTGAGTGCGGGGTTAGGGATAGGGGTGGAGTGGTCAGGGGAGAGGAAGGGGTGAATGGATTAAAGGATATGGTACGTAACCTCGTCTGACATTTTGTTGATCTAGGATCTACTAACAGCGTTCGTCGTCTTTCTCGCGCTGATTACTTGTGATTTGGCTCTGGGGAGAGACCGGACCGGGCCGCAGCCGCAGCGTCCGAGTGACTGGCCCGGCCAACAACTCCATCAGACGGGATCGGACTGTTTGACCGACTGACTCCGACTCTGATACGATCGTGGCCGACGCACCCACCGACCCTCGGTCGATCGCTATCAGTGCAATTGACGCGGGCGAGGAAGGATTGCGGCGCGGCTAAGTTGACGCTGAATCCGTTTAACGAGAAACGTTCGGAGTTGGTTTGTAAAGTGACGCTTAAAAGTAGGTGCAATCGGAAAGATAGTTCTAGCAATCGAATCCCGTTTGAATGTCTATATGGAGCTGGTATAAATACGGCGATTATTTTAAAAGAGTTATCATCATCATCATCATTGTCGTCGTCGTCATCATCATCATCATCATCATCATAATTATCAGCATCATCATCATCATCATCATCATCATCATCATCATCATCATCATCATCATCATCATCATCATCATCGCTATCATCATCGTCATCATCATCATCATCATCATCATCATCATCATCATCATCATCACCATCACCACCACCACCACCATCATCATCATCATCACCACCACTATTTTCATCATCATCATCATCATCATCACCATCACCACCACCACCACCATCATCATCATCATCACCACCACTATTTTCATCATCATCATCATCATCATCATCATCGTTATCATCATCAACATCATTATCATCATCATCGTTATCATCGTCATCATCATCATCATCGTCACCACCACATAGATTATCCGTCATTTGCAACCTCTGCCGCCCAGCATAGACCGTTTCCCCGCAGCTGCGTCGATGATTAGTCGCCGATTAGCGCAATGCATGTCTATCACTTCATTAGAGCGGTCGACCGTCGCCGCATTTAGTAACGTAATATTTCCCTCCAAACGCCGCCCCTAATCCGCTAGAAATCCCCCGACATGGAAGCCGGCCGACGTCGTTAAGCGTCGCGCGGGACGTTTAACCGCAGCACCGTCTAATCGCAAGTGCCAGAATGATTTGCGATTTCATCGTCCGTTCCCGGACCGTCCACCGTCCAGTCAGGACCTGACGCCGCCGCCGCCCGCCGACGCCAAGGCCTCCTTTTACCGTCACTGGCTCAGCGGCGGCGTCGGTGGTGTGAGGCGCGCCCGTCGCAATCGACAGGTAATCGCGTCAACGCGTCGTGGATACAGTTTATTAGATTTTCAGCGAAGGCGAAACGAATAGGCGCACGTATCGAATCAATCGCTTTTTCTGGGCTGTAGATATATCTTAAATGGATCTGTCTAATAGCGGATTCTCTGTGTTCTCCGCAGGGACGACGACTCTGTACGCTGCTGCTGCCGTCGGTCGGTCGGTCGGTGATACTCTTGGTGTGCGGCCGAGCGGGTGAGAGCGATCGATACGTCGGGCGAGAGGAGCTGCTAGTCAGAGAAGTCGGCGTGTTCATCGCGTTCCAGACGTAGTAGATGAGTCTACGAGGCAAATCGACGGCGGTAGTCATGCATAACGGTGAGCGATGCATGACACCGATGCACCGTCTACTGGTCGCCGTCGTCTTGGTTGGTTGGATCGCTGCGAGTGGCGCCGCCTCTAGTTCTGATGAGGAACCGATCGTCTTGCGCTATCGCATCGACGAGGAGCTACCTTCCGGGTCCTACATCGCTGACCTCATCCACGACTCTGGGCTCCGCGGCCGATACAACGACTCCGTCTTACAGCAGTTGGAGTACCACGTTCTCGCTCGACCCATTCCCTTCCTGACGGTTGGAACGACGGACGGTGTCGTCAGGACGAAGGGTCGACTGGATCGCGAGTCGATGCTGCACTGTCGGGCGAAACCCTTCTGCGAGGTCAGCCTCGACGTTGCCGTCAAACCAGTCCAGTTCTTCCAGATACTTCGAGTTGCCATCGAAGTAGGGGACATCAACGACAACGTTCCTTACTTCCGGGACCCGAGCGTCTACCTCTCGATCCTTGAGTCGGCCCCTCTCGGCAGCGCCTACGCCCTTCCCGCGGCCGTCGACCCAGACAGTCCGGTCTTTGGCGTGCAGAAGTATTCCCTGTATCCGGAAGTGCTGCGTACTTTTCGTCTTGAAGTGGACGCGAAGGTGGATGGGACCTTCGAGGCGAGGCTGACGGTGGCCAGGGCGCTCGACCGAGAGATGGTCTCGCACTATCGGCTGAGACTGGCCGCATGCGACGGGGGAACGCAGTCGCAGTGCGGGCAGCTCGATGTCGTAGTCGTCGTGATGGACTCCAACGACAACCAGCCCGTCTTCGAGTACCAGAACTACTCGGCCGTCGTCCCCGAGGACATCCCAGTTGGAACGCTGATCCTCCAGGTGAAAGCCACGGACGCTGACAGCGGACTCAACGGAGAGATCGTCTACGGATTGGCGGAACAGACACGGAAGCTCTACGGCACATCCTTCGATATCGATAACAGAACAGGTGAACTGCGAAGCGCCGTGTCACTTGACCGCGAAACCATTCCCATCTACCACTTAGTCGTAACTGCCAGTGATCGAGGACCCGACGGCGTCACGTCAGAAGTGACGGTCGTCATACGTGTCGATGACGTCAATGACAACCCACCAGTCATCGCTGTCAACACCCTGACTTACGGCACTGACGCCAAGGCGACGGCGGAACTGAGCGAGGACTCACCGGCGGGAACCTTCGTCGCTCATCTGTCGGCCAGCGACGCCGACATCGCCGGAAATGCACGAGTAACGTGTCAGGTGATGAACGACAGCTTCCGGTTGGTCTGGATCGAAGGCACGACGGAGTTTCAGCTGCAGACGAACCGCGCTTTCGATCGAGAGACAGAGGGACCGGAACTGCAGGTGGTCGTACGCTGTCGGGATAATCCCTTCGAAGGAGCGCCGAAGACTGCATCGGTCAAGGTCACGGTCCGCATCATGGATGTCAATGATAATCCTCCGAGGTTCATCGATCCGGAGTCCTACCTGGGGTGGAGGGTGGTTGAGAACACACGGACCGGAACGGAAGTGGGAAGCGTTGTTGCAACGGACGATGACGCGGCGGTGTCCAACATCCGGTTCCGGATTCTGTCGAACGAATCGATCCCATTCCGGATCACTGACGACACCGGAGTCGTGACCACGGATGGTGTACTGGATCGCGAGGAGAGGGACTCGTACGAATTCATGGTCGTTGCCACAGATGGAGGCTCGTCTCCACTTTCGACCAGTACCCGAGTCAGGGTCACCTTGGAGGACGTCAACGACCAAGAGCCCGTGTTCCAGTCAGAGGAGTACAGGTTCTACGTCGATGAGAACCAACCGAAGGGAGTGGCGGTTGGTTCGGTCTTCGCCATCGACAGGGACCTCCATTCCGTCGTTCGCTACTCGCTCCAGTCTCCGGACTCCCTTCCTTTCCGCATCGATCCGTACTCCGGAGAGGTCACGACCGACCGGGAACTCGATCGCGAGCAACAGTCCGTCTACCACCTGACCGCAACCGCGGCGGACGAGAACCTCGTGACCTCGACGGTCCAGATCACGATCCACATCCGCGACCTCAACGACAACGCTCCGCAGTTTCTCTTCCCATCGATTTCCAACTCCACCGTCTACGTCTCGAGCCGCGTCGGTCCGGGTCAAGCCCTCACCCGGGTCACGACCTCCGACCGCGACGCCGGGGATAATGCGCATATCCGATACGCGATCGAAGCGAGCGACGTGTTTCAGATCGATCCGCTAGATGGCCGGATATTCCTGAAGCGACGCCTGCCGAGCGTCGATTCGCAGAGCTTCCTACTCGCCTTAGAAGCCACTGACCGCGGTCAACCGGAACTGACGTCACGTGCAACGCTGACCATCGTAGCCAACCGCTCCATCGTGTGGCCTTTCGACGAAGCGCCGACTGTTGGTGAGTTCCTAGCGACTCCTGGCGGTCTAGCGACGGTCATTTCCGGTTCCGTTTTCGCGTTGTTCGTCAGTCTGTTTGTGATTGTGGCGGTCGTCGTGGTAAAGTATCGACAGAGGAGACGAGGACAGAACAAGGTGCAGGCAAGTTCAACCGTCGAATGGTTCAAGACAACAAAGACCGTGAAGGGGAAGACGACCAGTCAGGGAAAGACCCTTCTCGACACAATTCAAAGAGACGAGGATGAGTCACTAACCATCTTCAAACAGGTCAGTCATCTCAAACCATATCATTATTGTATTGTATAATTGTATCTATAAATTTATATAGCGCCTCTCGCATTGCACACCATTGCTCGCCTCTATATCGTTATCGAAAGTGTACTGTTATCTACATCGTTTTTGTACTTGTAGTACACAAGTAAAGTTACCCTGTGTTATAATGCAACGTAGTATATAACTTCTTCAGGCTTGAATTAGTCCCTCCCAGCGGAGGTAATGCAACGTTATGTAATGCAATGCAATATAATATAATGTAATGTAATTGGACATTCATAATTATAGCGACGCTCGAAGGGCAAACCAAATCAGAGGCGCTCTCTGCGATAGACTGTATGATGTCAGAATGATGTCATTATGCACGAGAATATTGCATCTGTTAGCAGAACAATGCAAAGTTGTACGCAAAGTTGTATTTTCATCAGTGTTGGGACCACGCACACACGTGGAACCAGCCAGGTTGCCGTCGACAGAAGGCATGAAAGTTCAGAGTCTTTGGGACAAGTTGCGTCGATCGTGGATGATTGATTGATTGATTGACTAAGACTTCCTTCCCGCAGTAATTTCAATTAGGAATTTATATAGCACCTCTAGACTTCCTTTCCGTCGTTATGTCAATTTATTTAGCACCTCTTTCAGATAATCTAATGGCAGGCGCTGTGTGCACTGGATATCTAGTGAGTATCATTCTCCCTTAAGTCACCTTCTTTATTGTGCGTATTACTGCTGTAACAAGTTGCGATATTGTCAACTTGATTTTGAATAAGTGAATTTGATTGATTGATTGATTGATTGATTGGATGTTAAACGCCATTGAGACCAGGATCTAAATTCTAAAGGAACGCAGACAGGGAAGGCTTTCATTTCCAGAGCGATTAATTACCGCCTCCAATAGGTCAATCATCCAAGTCAATTACTAGCGTTTAAGCATAATGTTTTATATTGCGTAGTGATCAAGTAAAGTAAATATCCCTTGCGCTACAGTGGCTCATAGAGGAGACTTTGAACTCTAATCTTAAGGTCTTGAGCCGGTGTCACGAAATAGAGTATCCCCCATACATGAGTATCCCCCTTTGCGAAATGGAGTATTCGGTTTGGTTTGCATGTTGGACGGTTTCTAAGTGTATTCAGTAGGCTAGTACTGTTTTGATTTATTGTACACATAAAATATTTTAAGTTGAATATCTTTAGTTTGTACGTCGATCTGAAATTAATTTACTTCGTTTTGGTGATTTTGACTGGATTTTCGTCTTGGCTATCGTGATGCGTCTGACGATGGGGGATAGAATGGTTTATCCCCCGGATACTCTAAACCAGTTTATTTCATCCGGTGGGATATGCTTAAGGGGGGGGGATAAAATACACCGGCATTGCATGAACCTTTAGGTCGTAGAAACTGGACCAACGCAACGTACGATTTTCCGCTTACTTTCCAGCTGACGCTAGCACCAAACTTCTCAATCAATCAATGGGAATTTATGTAGCGCCTCTTCAAGATCTCTAATCAGGCCAGGTGGAAGAGAACAGTAGTTCTATCTGTGTGTCACGGGAAAACTCTTTCAGGGTGGTTAACACTTTAGCGATGAGTGTACTAAATGTGACTGGGAACCAATGCAACAATCGTTTCGCAACATACAATACATGCTAGAAGACACCAGCGTGTCTCATAAAATATTCTCAGACATGTGTGTAGTACTTTATGAGATCATCTTGTGCTCGATGATTTTAAACAACAACTGATGAACGTACAAATGTCTACTTACGGCTGTACATTCTGTGTCGATCCAAATAAATGGGCATAACTTGTCTGGTAATATAGCACAGTCCCTGCAGTCTGCAGTTTTGCATCTAGGCCCTTTATAGCACCATTTTGTCTGATATTACGTAGTTTAGGTCTCAACGAGAAACGACCGAGTGCTACGGACTTGCTCAGCGGCCTCATATTGTAAACGTCTTAGAGGAGGCTCAAACCGTCGTAAATGTTACAAGGCGGAATATTAACCAGGGTTTGGTTAGTCAACCAATGTCACATGTCACAACCAAGAGAACACAGGAGTCTCCATCGCAGCTACCCTTTGGTCATCATCCCTTTAGAGCATGTTTGCCATCATCTTGTACCTTTAACACTTTAGCCACGAGCTGCATTGGTTTCCCAGTCGCTTTATTTAGTGCACGCTCGTCGTTAAAGTGTTGAGTGTTTAGAGTCTTTAGGAAAGACTGATAATTAAGAGTATTCGAACTTGTTGTCTTGACCAAACAGCGTGAGAATACGATGCTTTTCGAGACATTCAGAATGACTGAACGAAGGTAGCTCCGATCTACGCAATCGCCTTCGCGAGGAAGAGAGAGAAAACGAAGATAAGAGAATTCCATTTCACGCTGTTGGCAGTTTGTGACGCAGAATGAATGACAGCTTCCATCCGTTTTCAGTGACATATTGGAAGCCTCGTTTTCTTAGAGATATGCCACTTAAAATGCTTTATTTTTAATCGAACTATTTAAAAACATTTAATTAAAAGCTCTTTGAGACAAGCCTTATTTTTCTCAAGATTACTTTGACAGGGTTTTGTTGTTGCTGAAATTAGGCTTATATTTGAGTTAAAAACACTATTTTCTAATGCGTCAGAAAGCTTCGTGTTATCTACGTTTTATAACTGTTATACGAACGAATTCATTGCTCTTACTTAGCGAATCACAAAAATTTACGAAAGAATTAAATTTAGTCAGGTCAAGCTAGGACCTCTTTTATGTTGCGGCCATTTGTTCCAGTTTGGCTTTTCTTGGATTGCACTGAGCATCGTTCAGAGTAAAAAAACGCCTTGGAAAAGCGCACAGTTGTGATGTACCGTAAATGGAAAATCAATGGCAGATACAAGTTGTGGTTTATTGCGGCACAGTCAGTGTCGCCTGGGAGTCCAACAACTCCTCTAATTGAAAACCGTTATCTTCGATCATGGTTTTGTATCGTCAGGTCGGCAGCGTCTCAGATGAATTTCTCTCAAGAAACTACTTCTAGGCTATATATAATTTATTCTTCAGATTACTGTAACGATTTTTACTAGCCTACTTATCATGGAGGCTCAGTTGGCTGTGTTCAGATCTGGAATACACGCTATCTAAGCGTATGGATGCAGAAGCCATGAATCGTAATATGACTGACTTTATCTTCCATTGCTAATTTTAACAACTTTTACAGTATTCACATTGACAACTGTTCTGTGTCATCTGACCAGAGAACACACAGTGTCACACACCTGTCTAATTTCATTTTAACTCGAAGCCAAACCGCTCCCAATGCACTTAACTGGTTTTTACCTTATTTGAGCGCCTTTGTTCTCTCAAATGAGATGTCTGGGCTGCTATGCAAATGAATAGTTTACGAATAAAATTCAAAAGTTAAAACAGTTACATTTTGCGCTCGCAACAAACCGGTTGGCCGAGCGCTTAGCTTTACCTTTTACAAATTTCGGGATTAAGCTTAAGAACAACGACACTGAGGTCAAAGTTTGTTAGATAAAAGCTTGTTTGCTACGGACTTGAGCAGGGTCCCTACATTATGAACGTTTTACGGTTTTAGAGGAGGCTCGTAGTGTTGTAAAATCTTACAAGGCAGAATATTAACCACGGTTTGGCTAATCACATAAGCTAGCTTCAGATGCCCAATATCTAAAATCATCAGTCTTTTAAATTCGCTTGAAACATCAACAACAATAATTGGCGGAAAGACACCTTTTCCAATCAGTCTGAAAGCCATGCTTGCTGCAAAGGCGCTAAATAATAATCGACGAGCTACATAATTTTTTTATGGTCATCGTTTATTACAATTAAAACTGACACACCGCAATAGGATTACAAGCCACAGTATGAACGGAGTTATTACAGGAGTTGAATTGAACTGTTTGGCAGCCATGCAAGGCGCCATCACGTCCTACCGCCCATTTTACCAAATCCATCGATAGCTTTCAAAGCCAAGCAATCGACCAACTGCCTTCAAAGATATCCGATGACTGCGGCCCGAAACGAGTCCTTTTCAGCGTGACAAGCTAACGAATAGCCGTCAGATGCAGACCGACAGCCATTTGTTTAATGACGAGGACTAGACGGGTCAGAACTGCACAGCTCTTAAATCAGGCGTGTACGTGGCGGCTGTTGACATAATGGGCTGAGACCGTAAAACGCAGTTTTTCAGAACACTATGACGTCAACGCTAATGCATACTAAATTATCAATTTTCTGGTGTTGCACTGGAACCCGCCTTACTGGCATTTACGAATTTACGGTTTCATCGGATCCTAGACCAAAACTGTCGTCGTTAATAATCCGGAGAAAGTTGTTTGTGCCGAAATATATACCATGATATCTTTGGATGGTAATAAAGGAGAGTTGATGAAATTGTCGTTGCTTGTCTTCGACTATTCCTACGCTTATATTTCCAAGCTGACATAGCACCCGACTTTAATGCTGTGAATTAGGTAAATGAGTGAGTGACTGAGTGAGTGAGTAAGTGAGTGCTAGTTCTAGTGCTTGGCAACATCTTATGTCGCCCTCCTCCTTCTTCCAGGCTTGGGACTGGCACTACTTGGCGATATGGCACCTTCTGTCTCCTTGTTCGATAATAAATGACTTCACCATTTTGTCTTACAATGTATACTTGGGTTATCCAGGGGCCCGTGGGACTTTTCCCTTTCTGGATAACTATTCTGAGGATCCACCAACTTTGTTTATTTTTCTTTTTATTGATCATATGTTCTTGTTCATAATTCTATTCACCTCCTGTTAGCTGTTTCTATTCTATTCTCAAAATAAACAAGATTTGATTGGATTTGATAACAGTGGCAGCATTTGCAGTACAAGCCTACTGATCAGACAGAGAATCCAGTGTGCGAAGGCCCCTCGATTTTATTTTAAAAGTTACAAAGTCTTAAGAGAACGAGCAGAAACAGTGGTACCTCCAGATAACATTACAGCACGAGTTAAAGCAGGGAGGTCATTCCACAGCAAAGGTCCAACGGAGGCATAGGCACGATGCTGTGCTGTGGCAGTCCTAGACCTCGGAACTAGAAGGTCATGATGGTCAGAAGAGCCGCAACACCTCCTGTTAGCTGTTTCTTGTTTTCTGTGGTCGATCTCTAAAAATAAACAAGATTTCATTTGATTTGATTTGATATTAGTGGCAGCATTTGTGAGTGAGCGATTGAGCGCACGACTGAGTGATTGAGTGAATCAGATAATGAGTGAGTGATTAAGAGAGCAAGTAAGTAAGCAAGTAAATGAATAAGCGAATGAGTTAGCAAATAAGTAAGCGTGCAAGTAAGCACATGTTTCAAGGCCATGCGTCTATCTAGTGAGCTAGAACTCGAGGGCATCTGCATATCACGTGATCACTAGCAAAGGCAAGTCGGTACAAGCACGCCTCTAAAAAATGCCTCGCGAGATTTTGTCGCGATGATATAATGCAAGAACTGATGCGTCGTATGGCGGCCAGACTCTGAGGGGCTGTAAAACACAATGCATTGTGTTGCGGCTTGAATAAATTTCCCCTCAACCTCCTCTCTCTCTGGTCTCTCTGGCAGCCGGCCTCGAATTCATTTATTCATTCATTCTGAGAATTTATATAGCGCCTCTTCAAGCGACCTACTCAGAGGCGCTCTCTGCGCTAGCCTATTATGATGTAAGTGTCATAAAGAACGAAAATATTACATCATTTAGCAAAACAATGCTCAGCAAGCTAGAAGAGTCACCGGTGGCGGGCCCATGCGCACACGTGGAACAGACCACCGGATTCCCCTCGAAAGCTAACAGATGGCATGGGTGTTCAGAGTCTCTGAGCCAAGTAGCATCGATCGGGTACAGCAGCGGATTTTTCCTTTAGGGGTCGTCCATTAATTATGTCAAAAAAATAGGTTGAGGGGTTTGGAACAGTTTGACAGTTTAGTGTAAAAAATCTAGCAGTGATTCTATATGTATTAGCCATTGTATTTCTTTTTTAGAGGGGGGAGGGGGTTCTGGGATTGTTGACATAATTTTTAGGGGTCCTTCAATGTTTGACAGTTGTTGACAAGGGGAGGGGTCAAAAACTGCCTAAAATTTGTTGACATAATTAATGGACGACCCCTTACAGCTCTGGGCAACCCATTTAACACGACACAGCGCTCGTGAATAAACTGGTGCCCTGCGCTTAGCTTTATAGAATAGCGCTTTAAAAATCTGGGTTTACGAATACGATTACGGATTATAAGAATGAAGTCTATGCTACATGGTTGCAGTGGCGTAACGAGGGGGCAGGGGCGGCCGCCCCGGGCGCAGGACAGGGGGGCGCAAAATTAGGCTTTGACAATGGTTTTGTGAAAGAAATCGGGCCATGAATAGTTTCTCAGTTACTAAGTAACTATTTTACATGATTCTTGTATGGGGGCGCAAAATGACAAAACGAGGGGCGCTTCTGACGATTTTAACAATTTTCTGCTGGAAAAAGAGACGGAAAAGCCAAAAAAAAGTCATCAGAAATTTTGGTGGAAGTAAGAAAAATTTTTTTCGCGAAATTCTTGCCCCGGGCGCCGGACCCCCCTAGTTACGCCACTGCATGGTTGCTGATTGGTGAAGTGCTGTAGCGTGGATAGTGCGGGTTCGAGCCTCCGAAAGACGATGGTTGCGCAAGAACCTTGAGTAATTTACTCAACGTTTATTTGATTAGCTTCGTAAATCGTTGCCTTCTGCAGTAATTGCTTTAGAGTTTCGCTGCCTGTCTGATCGACTGAAGAATCTGTGGCAGGTGGGAACACACTGACAATGGCCCTCAAGCTGAGATTTCTCTTAGGCTTAGCCTCTTGTCGGAACTGAACTCATTACTGCCTCCGCTATCGCTTGTCCTCTGTGTGTTTCTAGAGCAATAAATGGTCATGCCATTCTGCTATACTGGAATTGTTAAGAGATGTTCGGCTACTTATTTTATATCTAGATCTGTCAGAATAGACCTGCTGATTCTATTCGTAGAGGACTGATTCTATTCTGCCGGTCACGAATTGATCATAATGAGTACAGTTATTAATTAAGTAGCCAATGCATTTATTCTATCTGTAGGCACCTTTGACCAAAGCTTCTAACCCAATCTCTTTCGCCTGCAGGACTAGATTCCGAATAGGAATGCTGTATTGATCACATTTCTATTCTGTTGCCGTATAGCTTGAGATTCTAGAGCGCTGCATTTAGTCTATTTTTCAAATAATTATATTTTACCTTCTAGGAATGTTGTATTTATTTTAATTTATATAATCTATTATTTGTTTATTCTACCCTGAGATTCTGTAAGACATACCTCCTCTCTTGTTTTCTCTGGCAACCGGACTCGGAGATCTTTTTTACGGCTCGCGGCGCTCGTGAATAAGCTGGTTCCCTGCACTTAGCTTTAGCATATTTGGAGTTTACTATTACGATTACGGATTCTAAGAATGCTGCATATATTAAGCCACAATTAAGCTCTGTTGATATTAGGACAGTGGCGTAACTAGGGGTTCGTGCGCCCGGGGGCAAAAATTTCTTGAAATTTTTTTTCTCACTTCCGCCAAAATTTCTGATGACCTTTTTTTTTTTCCCTCTGTTTTTCAACAAGAACCTTGTCAAATATCATTTGCGCCCCCCCTTTTGCCCGTGCGCCCCCAACCTCACGTACAAAAAGTTACTTTTTAAAACTATTTTTCTATTTTTACCTGATTTCTTTAACAAAAACACATTTTCAGACCTAATTTTGCGCCCCCCGTCCTGCGCCCGGGGGCGGCCGCCCTCTGCCCCCCCGTCGTTACGCCACTGTATTAGGATGATGCAGTTACCCTGACTTGATCTTAATACAAGACTGCTATTACAGTCTCAGAAAACCTTCTGTAAGCATAACCCATAAGGCATCAAACGCTTCGAGGAGAAATAATTGTACACAATCGTTATCCGTTAAGGGAGTCCAGTCGAACGTTCTGAAACTGTGCCAATATATCATTGTGTATGCCAGTGTCACAGGTATTTTCTGAAAGGTAAGACAGAGGGTCACATAACATTGGCAATCTTTGTTAATGTATGTATTTATGGGCAATGTATTACGCCCGAAAGACACGAAGAAGTCAAAATGTAACAGCGACTAACCGCGAAAATGTTCGTAAATACTGTCGATGAAATTTCATTTGAAATCGAAGAGAAAGCCGCGTTCAGAATCAAAGCAGATTTTCACCGATATATCATCATAAAATATCTGTTTGAAAGTTGATGAGATTGAGATAGTCACCGCTATCATACCAGTTACTGTGTACATGTAGGTACCGTGAGTGAGCAAGTCTTTCATTCACAATTGCTCAGCACCAGCGATTGATGCTTGGTCATCAAATAGTAGCCCTTAATGAATGCATAATAATATGTGTGTATTTAAAGCAGAGCCCGAACGAAGACGGCCATCAAGGGATGTTTGGCCTATATAACCGTTAACGTTAGGCCATAATTTCAGACTAACTGTAGCCGCTGACCTTTGCTGTGGCTGTTAAACGTTCTTTAATGGCCGAACGAATGTTCTTTATATCCGGCCAAAACAATTGCCTCCCATAGGCGTTTCCCTGAAATCTCATCAGCTCCATGCGGATGTTATTACCGACATCAACCGTCTAAACTCGGTACGTCTTGATGGGCCGACTCCGGATGAATGAATGAACAAATGAATGAATGAATAAATAATTATAATATGAGATTTACGAGCAAGAAGTCAACACTTGAATTAGAGACGCGGTTATAATAACAATAACAATAACAAATAATAAGGCCCTCCAGCCTGATGCGATGGAATCCGATAGAGTTCGCTAGTTCTTCCCATAGACGAACAAGTTTGGATTGCAGTAAATAACTTCCAAGTGACCAGAAGGATACTAAATATGATGCTATAAAATCGCCTCGGACATTTATTCCATGTCAAATATATATATATATAGCGCCCATTGAAGATTCCTACTCATAGGCACTCCCTGCACTATTCTGAATGATGTTAAAGTCAATATGACCAGATAGTCAGTCGAAAACGAACACAGCTCGAATAACAGTTGACTAGAAGAGTCACCATTGGCAAGGTTTCGCAAACACGGAGAGACCAGTCAACTGATTCTCATCCGAATTAGACTACATTACGGTTTTTACATTCCATGCCTTGTGGCAGAGTGACATGAGGCGACATTAATTTTGTCAACTGTTCAATGCCGTATAAAGACGAATCTGGAAATTAATTTTTTACCTTTCTAGTCGGTGACTTTAACATTCCAATATACATCAACTGAGTATTTCATTCATTCATTCCAAAAGTTTGTATAGTGCCCTTCAAGATTCATACTCAGACGCGCTCCCTGCACTATTCTAAATTATGTTAGAGTCAATGTGGTGACCATAAAGTCAGTCGAAAACGAACACAGCTCGAATAACCGGTGACTAGAAGAGTCACCACTGGCAAGGTCCCGCAAACACGGAGAGCCCAGTCAACGGATTCTAATAAGAATTAGACTACATTACGGTTTTAGCATTCCATGCACTCTGCTAGCGTGACATGATGCCACATTAATTTTGTCAACTGTTCAATGCCGTACAAAGACGCTTCTGGAAATTTACTTTCTTACCTTTCTAGTTGACGAATTTAAAATTCCAATAATTATATTGTGTGCAAGAGCAAAACGTTTCATCAGTGTCAATGCAAAACCAATGACAAGGAAGGCACGGTCAACAAAGAAAAGGCCTTTATTTGTTATTATTACTACATTAACTATTATTCATTATTTTTATTTATGATTACTATTAGTTGTAGTAATAATAATAATTATTTTTTAGTGTCAGTATTATTTTATTTTTAAATACTTCAAACGCTACAATTATTGTGCCAATTGCTACTAACGCAATTGCTAATCCTTGATGTTACAATTGCCGTAGAATTTATTCTATTCAATTCCATTTACGGACTAATAAAGCGTCCCTCACAGTAGGCTACAACCTAATCAGAGGCTCTCTCAGTCCCAGTGCGAAAAACCCCTAGAAAAAAGTTTTAAGAGAACTGGCAGAAACAGTAGTGTCTCCAGATAGTAGGCCCTACCACAGCGCGAGTTATAGCAGAGGCAGCTGAGACAGGTCGCCTGATAAGATCAGAGGTAGCGTGGAGCCTTACCCAAAAGCATTCTACGGGTAAGAAAGAGAATTTTAAACTGAATCTGAGCAGTTAAGGGAAGCCTACATAAAATCTCTAAAGGTTATAAAAATAGGGACAGTTAGGTCTATTTTCTGGCATAGACCTAGCTCTAATTATCATTATTATTTTTTACCCGAGGTTTCTATAATCCATCAGGTGTCTGATATTATAATTGTCAGATATTAGGCTATTATTATTATTATTATTATTATTATTATTATTATTATTATTATTATTATTATTATTATTATTATTATTATTATTATTATTATTATTATTAAGCTTATTATTATTATTATTATTATTATTATTATTATTATTATTATTATTATTATTATTATTTTATTATTTATTTATTAAATAATCATTAATCCATTGGACTTGCTAAACTTAGTTATTTGCAAAGAAACAAAAATCTAAATCCAGTAAAGTTACAACAAGTGTTTTGCAAATAATCAGTAAAGTTTTAGCTTAGACTATAGACGGTTTTAAGTCGGTTAAAATATATCAAGCGTGTTCCGATAAGCATTTTTGGAACGTTAAAGCAGATGTTTGGTGCATCCGTTATCAAACCATCCCTTCCGAGTGCAACGTAACTCAATCAAGTTCGGCGAAGCACATTGTAGCGGCCCACAAATAACGAAGTTACAGGACACAAAACGCGCCCACAGCCCACAGTATCCATCAAAGGAACGCAGTCAAAAATAGACGCGATACGGTTTGACATCTAAACATACACAACACCCAAACGATATCGAATTACGGCCGTGCTGTCGAATCCCGATATTTGCAAAGCCTCTTACGTCGCAGGATTGGTAATAAACTTCGAGATAAAAAGCGATCGTAAAAACGAGTAGCTAGCACTGTCACTTGTATTATGGCCGTCTGCTGTCGATGTTTCGTCAAGACTATGGCACAAGATAATAAATTTTCATTTCGAAAGCAAGATGGCTTCTCTCGCCTGGAATAGTTTAACTGCAGCTGGTGCCGTTATTTATGGCCTACGACGACGTGACCATAAAATGCCGGTGCCAGTACGCTTAAATGACTCACCTTAAAGCAGAAAAATTTGTACTGATTGTAGACGAAACTGGTTTATGCACATTCACTCATTCATTCATTCATTTAAGAAATTTATATAGCGCCCTTTCAAGGTTATAAATAACAGGGCTTGAGACAAAACTGCGGTATGAATCTCGCGCTCAAAGCATATAGGCCTATTTGCAGTTAATCGAATAAAACATCTACCTGTACATGTAGGTGACCTAAACAATAGCAAGGGTGCTTTATGCTGAAAAATCATTTTGTTTAGCAACAGCTCTTAGTAGTTAATACATTCCTTAGCCTCTTAGCCATTGACTATTATTTTTCTGTAATCCATAATCTAAACTTCAGATTTTGTACCTTGGTGCGTTTGTGTCAACGATTTTGTGCACTAAAGGAATAGCAGTAGTATAGCAAGCATTGCATGCAAAAGTATCGATGAAGAACTTGAGCCTAGTTGCCTTATATAAATTTATGTCTATGCCACTCAAGTTGGCAATTTCTTGACCCAGCGGGTATCGAACTAGGACCCACTGCTGGCGAGGTCGACGCTTTATCACCCAGCCACCCAGTGCTTAAGTGGTTTGACGTTTGGTGGTAAATGTAGCGCAAAGGACGAAAAACAACATCGTCCATAACTTCAATTTGAAAAAATAAACGGATAATCGAATGGCGCCATATAAACTATGTTACAAATGCTTTCAGTTATATATTACGTCTATTGACGGAATCAGATTGCATGAAATAGTATCGTTGATTCATGCGACCAGAGAGCTCCATGGTCTATGGAGTCGCCTCTATAACGTAAGGGCTTGAAACCATTCAGTTTGATTCTAGTTTTGTTTTGTCAAACTGGAAGTCCATCGTCCGAATTTCTCTTAAATAAGCGCTATATAAACTCTGATATGATTGCAACTACAATAGTAAAGTAAACAGTACAATTAGCGACAGAATTATTTCTTGTTGTTGCTGAATGAGCTTGATGGTGACTTAGGGTGATGAACTATTATAATAGTTGGGTAGTTTAATGGTGGTTTTGTTTGAGTTGGCTCTCCAATCAGCGACCACACATTAAGTAAGTTTGTAACACACCTGGTTCAATAAAGAATACACTTACTTACTGTGACGAATAGCGGTTGTAGGCCTAATTAGTGGTTTGAATGAACAGGCCTAACACACATTACGTAAGTATGTTAGTGTAGATTTTCAAAATTTTAAACAAAGAAACATTGCCTGACGTACATCAACTAAAATCTGACTAAAAAATTCCGTCAATAGTCCACTATATACACTATACACACAGTACAAACGTTGGTTAGTCTCAGTCCGTCGAGACGTAACATCCCGGAGCAAAGCCTCGAACCTACATACTCTGACAAGAGCTAAACTTTAACTCCCTTGTTGCAACTAAATTCTCTCCCGCGTTTCATACAGCCCACACTTCCGGTGGACCACCTGCCCTGTCAGTAATTGGTCAGTTATAAGCCTACCTAAATAGCCCACAACTAGGCGCGCACTCATAATCACCTATTTGCAGGTGCAAAGGGCCTAATTGTTCATTCAGGCCCAACCACTAATTAGGCCTACAACCGCTATTCGTCACAGTAAGTAAGTGTAGGCCTATTCTTTATTGAACCAATATTGCGACAGTGTTGGGCCAATAATGTCCAACATTGTCCCAACATCATCTAGGATTGTTCCAGCGTCGTTCAAAAATAATTTCAACGTCTTCCAACAATGTTCCAACATGAGCGTGTTACCTGGGTCTGCTAAAATAACAAAACACTGCAGGATTTAGCTTCACGTAATCAAGCCTAAGTATACGACTACACGTATCTTTGCGCTCTCGACGATTACAACCTCACAGCACCGAAGTTAGGTCCTCAAGGTAAATAAAACAGTGTCATGCACCTATATTTGGAATTGGACCATAACCAAGTTACGGAGAGAGAGAGCTACATCAAAAATCGATAGTCAGTTCACTGTGACAGAAGTAGCTTAAACGACCACGAGTGATATTATAAATTATTCAGAGCCTTGTAAAAAAGGTGTTTAATTTCATATTTTCATTTATCACATCACCAGAGCTCATCCGCATCATAATACATCCAAACATTTACACACTATTATCACATTTAAAATACGATTTAATACCACATAAAAAGATACGATACATTAACAAAAATTACAATACAACTGTATTTATTACTGCCCTATTTCCAGAGTTCAGAAGTGCATAAACTACATACAAGACCATACGACAGAACATCGATGGCGCTGAGCAATTGTGAGTAAAGGAGTTGCTCAAGGTCCTTACACAGTGGCCGCCTGAGTGGGGCTCGAACCCGTACTCTCCGCGTGATAAGCCCAGCGCTAAGCCCATTCTGCCTCCATGCTCTAACAATACATTTCACACATACGATACATTACCATACAATTCATTTCATTACCCTACAAGAAAGCAACGACACCGCCTTGCTTCTATTATCTCGTTGATGGCATTAATTGAAAAATACTCTTGCGACGTCGGCAATCGGTCATTGTTGATCTTTTCCACGGTACATCGGAGCAGAAGGACGTTGCTATCGCACTGCCTGACTAGCGGGAGATAGACAGCCTGCAGCTACAATTCACGGTTAGCAGATAACTGTCATGAGAAATGTTATAGGACGACCCTGACTCAGTCGGCGCTGCGAAGCACGTAAATTGATCGTCTATTTTAGTTTAAGTCGGTGCGAATTTATTGCGCTACTTTTGTTGCCCGGATTTTCGTCTTCTCCGACTCGAATAGAGGTTTTAAGTTGCCATCAAACCAGCGGCGCCGAACGCGATGAAACGCGAGGAACAATTACATCATTGCACCTCTGTAACGGTCTCAGCAGTAATGTCTGCTGTTACTAGATACTAGTGTGGCCATAGACTAGTGTGTACGCTTTAAATAAAATAGAATAGAATCTTCGTTTATTCGTTAACACATTGTCAGAACGCAATGCGATTACAAAAAAATATGGCCATGTGTAGGCATTGGCTATACATACCATTTAAAGTTTGGTCAGAGATATTATTATTGGCTTTTATTTGATTTTTCAAAAAAGTTCTTAGGTTTAATAGATGCTTGTGTAAAGCAGCATAGGAATAAAGTTTTTGGTATCCCTAGGTGGAAGTGAGGATTGGTGAATGCGGTGTCTCTTAATGGCACACACGTTGTATAATATTCAGTGTTGAAGCGGCACCTACAGGAATAAACTGTCCGTAGTCAAAGCACAGCCAATGCTTAATCCAATTCAAGCTAGACAATAGAACTAGGCCTACTTCATCTTCCACAGATGGCAGCAATAACGTATAGCTACGGGATACAAGAAATGACTTTTTGTATTCTGTTGAAACCGCCGTTGCTATTTCAAAGCATTTCCCGCACGTTCTAATGTTTTTAGCTTATATTAACCAATAAAGCAACAGTTTACAATGTTTTTTACATCCTAGAGGACTTTGACTAACCCTTGCGCATATTGGCATACCATTATATCCGATATTCTCTACAAACACGAAAACTACAAACGGAAATGTTGGGGATACTAGAGAAGAGTTACAACGAGAATATTAGCACAGCTCTCGTTAATACCATTGAAGCATCCTCAATGACGACAGCTGCCCCTATAGACTGTAACTGCGTACTGCGGCAATTTCTAACGAATGCAAAGAAGATTAATTACTATGGAGCTTTATTACCGCATAAAGGATTATCTAGACGCAATCAACGCAACGCACATCCAGGAATACTAGGCCTGCATTAGTAATTTAGAAAAAAACTATCTACGTCAAATCTGCTACGTAAGTGAGCGAGCGATTACATGAATAAGTCAGTAATCTTAAATTGAGGGAAAATCACTGCACTTAACAGAAGACAATAGAAGCAAAAAGAATTATAAAGTAGCAATCCAACTATGCAAAGAAATTCAATATCAGAACCTAAGAGTCACAGGCTAGCTGGAACCGTCTTTTTTCGCAGGAACTGCGTCTTGAGCTCCTCAGCCTTTCTCAGTTTCTCTTCCTCTGTTTCGGAAACAGCTGAAGACTATTTTTGTTAGTGACAGCACTGACTTGGATCGAGAGCGCCTTTGAATCGTAATCTTAATTGTAATCGAGTATTTATATAGCGCCACTCAAAAACAGGCGCTCCTGACCCGGGCCAGTGTCTTCACTGGTAAAGACAGAGGTTTTTAGGCGCTGGCGGAACTGGTCAAAAGAAATAGAGGAAAGGTCGGCCCTGAGCGACTGAGGTAACCGGTTCCAGAATCTCTGAGTGGCGCTATATAAATGTTCAGTTACAATTACAATTACAGGCTGCCTCTTTAACATAGCCGTTCAAAACATAAAAGACAACGAAGATCATCTATTATAGTGCAGCAACAATTACCAGCCACAACGGTATTTAAACGACAGCTGCACTGGCCACACTCCCTTTGAGACGATTCCATGTCTCTTTGGAGGATTCCTATACCAGTCATTGCCATTGGAAGAGCTAGAGACCGTTCTACGCTTGGATTGAGGTCCGTCTGACGTGGCGTAGCATCGTAAAACTAATTGATTTACGGATGGGTCGAGGGCGTGTGAAGCGCTCCCAGCGGACTTTCGCTCTCCTGAATAATATCAATTTCGGATTTTGCCAATTTTTCTTTCAACGATGCTATCGGAGACGCCAGACGCATAAGCATCTCGACGGACCTATAATAGACGGCCAGAAAGCAGCACGGACTCCCTATACTCCGTTTAGGATAATATCGACGAATAACTATGTACACGAATTTTATATCGAGGCATAAATATATATATATGTGATCGGAAGGACTATAAAGCCATTTGCTGTTAATCTCTATAATTGGAAATACGTCCATATTTAGTGTATATATACATGCACTAGGGATATACATGAATACTCAGACCGAATGTAAGAGTGTATGACGGGGCTTGTAGGTGCAAGAGGAGCATCAGTTGGAGTCAGCGTCCTCGGGAATGACAGTGGGTTGGGCAGGGGTAATGTACTCCTGTATTGCATGCAGGACTGGCATTGTATTACTATGGCAACGAGAGATTGAGGCAGGAAACACGATGCAAAGTGGGGCAAAAAAAATAAGAAGCAAAACTGAAGAGACAAGCAAAAAAGAGAGTATTATATAGAAAGGCAACAGGAAATCAGATATACCTCTTTATTTCCTTATAGATAGGGTATGGCATTACAGCTCATCCCTTCCCTTCCCATTACATCCCATGCATAATATGTAAGTAAGTAAGTATATTCTTTAACATAACCAGCTGCCAAACAGCACTCTGGTAAGCAAGCATCAGCAATGCAATAGTTATACATACAATAGTTATACATTGCATGGTGCGTTGGGTAAAACATAAAAGCTCTTCTCATACCATTAGACCCCATGACTTTACAACCCATTATGTAACAGTGCGTAATGTTTCGTATCGTTTTTCATTCGATCACATTACTTCAGATCACATTTTATTAGTTCTTCGGCCACGACAAAGCAATAGAACACAGCAATCATATTAATGAAGGCCAATAATGACTCAGAATCGTCTGATACCGAACGCCCGTAAAACGAATTTGCTTTGGCTGTTCTCAACGGAGGGACATAAAACGTTCAGCCATTGATTTGGACAATATGTTCTACATCTCTCTCCCTCTGTCTATCTCAAAATCTGTATTTCTGTCTCTGTAATTTCTATTCTCTGAAATCTCAAAATACTTTCTCTCTCTCTCTCTCTCTCTCTCTGTCTCTCTCTCTCTCTCTCTCTCTCTCTCTCTCTCACACTCTCTCTCTCTCTTCTCTCTCTCTTCTCTCTCTCTCTGTCTCTCTCTGTCTGTCTGTCTGTCTGTCTGCATCTCTCTGTCTCTCTGTCATCTCTCTGTCTCTCTCTCTCTCTCTCTCTCCTCAAAACCAATTTCTTCTCTTGGGGTACTCGCACTGGGAGCGCAACTGAATGGCCACTGCAGTGAGCGACGCTATATAAGTTATTTATTACATTACATTACATCAGCCACTTGGTGTCTTCTAGTCAGTTTCGCAATCTTACATATTTCTCACATAACTTTTCGCGAAATGTTCGATCATACTTTGAGATTTCGCGCGGATCCCGTGCAGTCTGGAAATTTTTCCGACTGCTTGTTCCTATCTCATGATTTCCTTGGAACGTGATGGGGCGCGGTGGTGTCAGGGGTATGTTCGGTGCCTTGCAGCCGGAGGGTTGCGGGTTCAAATCCACCTCAAGCCGCCGCGTAGGGACCTGGGCAAGTCCTTCACTCGCAATTGCTCATGCGCTTCGGTCGTCGCAAACTCCGATTCAGTAAGCTGTTCGCGCTGTATTCGGGAAGCGTTCCTCTGAGTAGAAATCGCGGATCCCGGGCGCTATAACCGAATGGCTCTTGTCTCATGAAATACATACATACATCAAAGAGTCACTAAATTGTAATCGTAAACTCAACACTTCTAAAGCGCCACTCTGAAGTCAAGCGCAGGGCACCAGCTTATTCACGAGCGCTGCGTCAAGACAGAGGGGTTTTCCAAAGGGTAGTCAAAAGGAGTTCCGAGTCCGGTTTCCAGAGGGTCCAGATTAAGAGAGGAGGCAGATCACCTGTTAATACGAATGTCGTTTGGGTCGAGAAGAATTGGGATCAGATGAGTTCGGGTAGGATCATAGATATAATAAACCTGGAGTATGTAGGCAAGTCAGCCTGTTACTGAAGGCGACTCCATATTGGGCAGACGTCTTTGAGTTGCAGAAAGCCTCGCTTGACTTGTGTTTTTCGTGTGCAATGGATCGGAAAGTTTAGCGTTGTCTATCTAAACCTATCCAGTTAGTTGATGTAAAAATTTATGGAAATCATTAAATCATGTGCTGCTTATGGATGTACATTGCTAGACTAAGCCACAGCGCTATTAACATTTTTGGTGAATATGTATGTTGGGCCTCTATGGAGGCCCAACAAAGAGAGGAGTGGCGACGTCGGACATTTGAGCCTGCCGAAGAGGCAGAAGAACCATAAGAAGAAGAAGAAGAAGAAGATGTATGTAGGGCGTCCAGAAATTTAGCACTCGAAAACAAGTAGTTCTATTAATTCACTGCACCGTAGAAAGATGCTTTCTGCTTCTCATGACCAGGGACGTCATTGGAGGGGGAATGGGGGCATTTGCCCCTGAATTTGATGAAAAAATCAACTATTTATATGTATGTCAGTGCATTTGATGAAATAATAATTATATCTTAATTCATCACTAGGAGTTTAGGATAGCAGAAAATCAAACATAGTAAGAAATAAATAAGAAAAAGAAGAAAATATGTTAGATCATTTAACCAAAGTTTTGCACATGTAGACTAAATAAAAATTAACAAGCTGGCCCAGCCCCTTGAAGTTTATCCCCCTCTGAAAAAAGTAAAATGACGTCCCTGCCCATAACGTCACTTACTAACACTAGATGTCGACTTTAAACAACTGACTGCATGATATATTCAGTAATTAGTAATTAATATATATTTAATTACTAATTATATATATTTCTGTGATTGAAACAGACGACCAAGCATAAAGTATTCGCAAAATGTTGACCACAGTTGCCCTAAATGCTCAGACTTCACATCCATCGTTTAACTGGACACAAAACATTCGCCAGCATCTATCCAACTTCTCCAAACTACTTTATTTTCTGTCCATCCGTCTGCATGGCCTTCACCCAGATTATGCTTTCAGAAGACCTATGTAAATGTCCAGTAAATTATCGGGCGTACTTATCTAGGCCTACAAGAGTAATCCTTCTTTTGGGTCGTCCGTCCATCCGTCCATGCATATAGGGTTAAATTCCGACACTCAGTCGGTCAGCGTTTCCAACCCAACCCGCTCAATGTGGACGTAAAGATGCGTGAAAACGTTATGCAGAACATTCAGAGTAGGAGGCCTGCGTTTGGCGGAGGACATACTAGAGACGCAGAGACGTATACAGCGCCTTCGATGTGTTACGAGGCCATTCATTAGAGTTCTGTCGGACCCGGCTGTGCGTTAATGGTCCGCTCTTCCGGCGCCTTTTCCAATTCGCTTCGAAGCGGCGGACATCGCTTTTTTCTAGATGCGTTTATGGCGTTTTCGGGGTAGAGTTAGGGGTCGCCGTTACCCAGGCTAAATGGCCCCGGCCACAAAATGGCCACCGCCGGGCCTCTCGCGCAATAGACCATTCGCACTGGATCACGTAAGGTTATAGGATTGCACGACAATTACCAGATTCAGTGCGACGACTCTCCATTTTATAGAATCCCAAGCTCCTGTCAGAAAAAGAAGAGGATTGGCCAAAAGTGTACCAAAAATCCCAAGTTACTGAAAACGAAAAGTTGTGATGAAATAATTATGAAATGCGCTTTAACAATCAGAATTATTTACAAAAATGCCTAGCTAAGAACTCGCAAGGAAAATAACCGGAGCATGACATTGAATTAACAAATAACAATGTTTACAAGTAACAATAACAATAAACGTGAGCGAGTTTTCGCTAATCTTATTCGCTGCCACTGTTGAAAAGTACAGTAAAAACTAGTCTGTAGACCTTAGAAAAATCCCAAGATTTCTACGCAAAATCCCCAGATCCCCAAGTCGATCCCCAAAATCCGAAGATCTTGGGAAAATTCCAAAGGAGTGGTCACATTGAACAGATTATATAAGGCTTTTTTAGTGAAGAGTTATTCCATAGATATGATGACGTGTGAAAAACATTGTTGCTTCATCCAATGCGATTTAGTTGTATCTTCTTATTAGGAGACTTCATCGTCTCTGGGTCTCGCCTGTCTGGTTTGTTCTGTTGGATTGGTCTTGGAGAAGAGCAATCGAACTGGAAAATGAATGGCAAAGCGGTCTAAGACGAACTGGTATTACCAGGAGACACATCATCAATGTATGGGGCAACTGGGAAATAATCTGAAGCCTAAAGCAAAAAACGATTTGGTACCAACATCCAAAATTGAGCCATTTATGAATTTCTTATTCGTGACCTTGTGCTAGTTTATGAATAGGTGAATATCGTAATTACGTCTTACACTGTAACACTAAAGTGAAATTTTAGCTGTATATGTAAATGTAAGTTAGGGTACTTTAAATGCGTCTAGTGAAGCCATTCCCAGTCGATTTTGTGTAGCGATTCTACTCATTCAAAGAGTTCCGAAGCTGAGTTAACCTTGAAAGTCAATGTTAGTTGCAACCAATATGGTATAGACCGGAGATAATGTATTTAGTAGGCCATGGCAACACGGTACCCAATATTTCGTGGACATGTGGTCCCATTGTGGCATTGAATGATTTCTCTAGGATATTCTCCTGAATACCATTGAATATCATGCCAGCAAAACAAAACACTTTTCACTCAGCAGCTTCTCAACCAACACAAACAAGCCCCATTCTTTGCTTCTGTATTACTCGAGGTTGCTTCGAAACTGATAGGTCCTATCTTTCATTCGAACTTGGATACACCAACCACTGCATCAGCTATTGTCTGGGCAGTTCCAGACAAAGAAACTCTGGAAC
Organism: Aporrectodea caliginosa; assembly: GCA_020284085.1. Taxonomy (NCBI): domain Eukaryota; kingdom Metazoa; phylum Annelida; class Clitellata; order Crassiclitellata; family Lumbricidae; genus Aporrectodea; species Aporrectodea caliginosa. The sequence continues at coordinate 909,393 of JACEVL010000186.1, forward strand.
ACACATGAGTTATTTGGAGAGGGGTTTAGTGTTATGGTAACACTCTGGCACGAAGAGCAGAAGATCAGCACGGACGCGGGGTCGCTTCCCGCTACAATCTGAAAGGTCGACTCAGCCTTTCATTCGCCAGATGGCGTTGATTAAATGAGCAGTAGGACGTGATTTGCGAATTGCCTCTCTGCCAAACAGTTAAATTCGACTCCTGTAATAACTTGTCATCATTCATTCATACTATGCATTGCATTCAAACAGCGGTGTGTCAGTTTGAAATAATAAACGAAGATTATAAAACTTGATACTAGACTCTGCAACAATGATTGGTAGTCGTTGACCTGCTCCCAGATCAGATACTCCATTAAATTCCCATCCCAGTGAAACAGCAATGGTCTGTCGGGGTTGAACTCAGCCTTCAGCTCTGTCTCTTGTTTAGCTTGATGCAGTCGACGGTAATTCCGAATAGATGACCGACTAATTGTATATTTTCCAACTGTTATACGGAAGCTTGAATCATAGGGCAATAAAAATCGGAGCTGCCCGACAATCAGATAGCTCTGTACGATCGAGCGATGAAAGGACTCAAAGTGCGAGTATGCTCTTCCTGTATTAGCAATTACAATGTTAGAAACATAGTTCAAAGTAGTGCAAACTTCTCCGAAATGTACATTCTTGAGCAACAGGGCAATAATCTGTATTGATTTGGCTTTCAGTTCTGATTTAAAGATAAATTTGGTTGCAACAGAGTGCACTTTATACAGTCGGATCTCTATTAACGGTACTTCACAAGGTGTTGTTCTACATTTCATGCTAGTCTACTAGAGTTGTCAAAAGCCTTTGACAAAGTTAATCACCATGGCTTGTATTTGAAATCAATTAAACGAAATATTTCACACAGTTTGTGATGGTTTTGATGAACTGGTTGGCCTACAATAATTGATATGATGCCATCAAATGAAAAGTGTTGAGAGGGAGTTTAGAGTAAAACTCTGGCACGAAGAGCAGAAGATCAGCACGGACGTGGGATCGCTTCCCGCTACCCTCCCAAAGGTCGACTCAGCCTTTCATTCGCCAGATGGTGCTGGTAAACTGAGTAGTAGGACAGATGGGCGCCTTGCATGGCTGCCATACAGTTAGCTTCGACTCCTGTAATAACTTGTGATCATCCGTTCATACTATGAATTGCAATCATACTGCAGTGTGTCAGTTTGAAATAATAAACGAAGATTATGTTTTTTAAACTGAAGTATATCTAAGAGATTCTTTGAGTGCGCTAAACATAATATTCTGTAACATTTAAGACAATAGACCTACAGTTCAGTTTAAATGTTTCTTGTTCATGTGTTTCTGTTCCCGCAGACGGTGACTGGTTCCCCGAAGACGTGTCTTATTTCCTACCAGGCCAACTCATGGCTTGTCTCGCAAAAAGAAACCGACGTGGTGAGTGGGAATTATAGCAGTTAAACAGGTGCGGTTCAGCTAACACACTTGTCTACATGCTCTATTGAATATTCGCAAGAGGTATGGGTCTGTGAACTATGCAAATGCGGTGCCCCTTACCATCAACAAGGGAGCACCTGTCGGTGAGCGTAACCGTGCGCTCTGAATTCCTCAGCCTTCATTCTTAGTTATTTCGCAACACAGATCAATCACCATGGCTTCAAAATCCTTTATAACTATCCAGTAGTTGGGTTCTCTGTTTCCGAGAACCAACCATAGTAACTTTTTAGCTGTCAAAAGCATTTTTCGTCTACAGAGGAACTTACAGGCGCTGCATCACTTGTGCTATCGAAACAGTTACATATGAACAAATACACATGTCTTCGCAATTAACTTGGTTATCTTTCACAGCTACTGTCCAGTTTTAAGTTGCTGTCCAGTTTCAAGTTGCTGTTCTCCTATACAAGGCGCTTCATGGTGTAACACTGACTTGCTGGCTTGTGCATTCCACTTATGAGGCTTAGGCCTACTAGAACAAACTTAAAATTATCTTCCTCAGACTATTTCTTTTTACAAACTTAGCAAAAATGACTCATGGGTTTTGTGCTCTTTCGCACACTGGTCCTTATTAACGGAACTGACTACAACCAATTTTACAAGACCCTTCTTTTTTAGCTCATGTCGCAAACAATTGAAGATTTGTCTTTTTCTAGCTATTTGAGCTTTGAAGGAATTCACATATTAGTGCGCATAAATATCCTATTTATAATAAATAATAATACATATATAAATTTATACATGTATACACAATACATGTATGTATATATGTGTGCATTGTATCTAGATAATTAACACAGAGCCTGTTATAGTTACCCCACAAATGCGCTGCACACACGAAGGATCTGATTGCGTTTAAAGACATATCAACATTGCGTACATGTATGTATGTATACTGCATTATTTCCTACATCATACACTATTATAATACGCAACATATCATATCATATGCACATACGTGTCATGCATACGACATAATCCCATCATATAGCAGGACTGCGACGGCCCAGCACCGTGCCTTTGCCATCGTGGGTCCTTCTATGTGGAATGACTCCCACCTCAATCCGTAGGCCTATAGTAGGACTTTAGTCAGTGTTCCACCCTCGCCCCTTCGTTGCTTGAGGACTTTCTCATTTCCTCGGGGCTGTCACGCTGAATATCTAGTACTGTAAGAGGCGCTTTATAAATTCTCATACACGATAAAATACGATCTAGTAACATACATCAATGCATATGTATCTGCTACCTTGTTTGGTCAGCAATATTCCCTTTCTTCGAGCTTACACCTAATGCTCCTACCTGTTTGATATGTCCGTCCGTCTGTCTCTCTGTCTGTCCTTTTCTCTGGTCGTCTCTTCCTTCATCTTGTATTCAATCAAACTTTGAACCCAACTGGCAACAGGATGGTCCCAAAAAAGCAGAATTTCATCACACAGCTCCGTATAGACATACTCTATATACTTACACAGATACAAATATATGCATATATACATACATATATATATATATACGCAACGATGTATGTATCTATGTATGTATGCAGGTCTCTAAAAGCAATATATATATATATATATATCGGTCTATGTGTAAACTATCTGAATATATGTTCGTGCGTCTGAGGCAATCTCATTCTCGTCCGGCACACAGGCGCCACATCAATTTCGATGTTGAAAACAGACGGAAATAGAAAGCCCTCGCAAAGCAATTTCAATTCGAAGCCAAGCTTTCCGCGCGACGCCTAAGCGTCATTCCAACGCTCGCATCATTGCCCTCCACGGAATCCAAACGAATGTCCACATATGTATATTGACGCAGAGGATTCAGGCGACTGTGTATATATGTGCATGTATGCAAATAAGAAGGTTTGCAGGTATGTGTCGTTTTCAGCGTGTATGAGTGAGAGAATGAAAGAAAGAAAAAAATGAATAAATGAATGACAATGGGGGAAGAATACACTGAATGAAGGAAAGAAAGAAAGAATGACTGAAAAGGAAGATGGAGGAAAGAAAGAATAAATGAAAACACAGATTAAAAAGAAGGAAGAATGATTGAATCGAAAGATGAAGGATAGAAACAAAGAATGAAAGGAAGGCTGAAGGAAAGAAAGAATGAATGAAAGGACAGATTAAGGAAAGGAAGAATGAATGAAGGGACAGATTAAGGAAAAAAGAATGAATGAAATGACAGATTGAGGAAAGGAAGAATGAGTGAATGGAAAAGATTAAGGGAAAAGAGAAAGAATGACAGGAAAGCTGAAATTAATGGAAAAATGAATGAATGAATGAATGAATGGAAAGATGAAAGAAAGAAAGAATTAATTAAAGGAAAGTCGAAGGAAGAAGAGATTGAATGATAGAACGAATGAACGAACAAACAAACGAATGAATGAATGATAATAAAGGAAAGACAGAAAGAAAGAATGAATGAGTGAATGAGCGAATAAACGAATGTAGTAGTGATGGTGGTAGTTATCGTGGTAGTAGTATTAGTATTAGTATTAGTATTAGTAGTAGTAGTAGTGGTAGTAGTAGTAGTAGTAGTAGTAGTAGTAGTAGTAGTAGTAGTAGTAGTAGTAGTAGTAGTAGTAGCAGCAGCAGCAGTAGCAGCAGCAGCAGCAGCAGCAGCAGCAGCAGCAGCAGCAGCAGCAGCAGCAGCAGAAGTAACAAGTGGTAACAGCAGCAGCAGCAGCAGCAGCAGCAACAGCAGCAGCAGCAGCAGCAGCAGCAACAGTAGTAGTAGTAGTAGTAGCCGTAGCCGTAGCAGCAGTAGTAGTAGCATATGGTATTAATTGAGGTAATAATCCTCATATGTAATGTTCCCCAATCCATGTTTATGTTCCCTATCTTCGTCTCCATAGCAACAGCTGATTTGCAGTTCCTCTCCATTACAATTTTCTGCTAAAAAGAAACTGCGATCGATGGTTTGTTCCATCCCATCCCTATCTATTCCTCTCTCTGTCTTTCTTTCTCTTAAGCCATCTAAGTCCGCTCAGTTGAATCAACCCAGCTGGAGTGGCCACTAAGAGGTTTACAGACTCACGGAAGCGTTGCGAGCGCGTGTGTTTCTGCATCTACGTGTTATTTGTATGTGTCTGGCTTTTCAGGACAAGGATTTATCGGAGTTATCGAATCGCGAATGTTTATTGGGATCGGCTAATAACACGGACGAAGCCGGAGAGAATTATTCAAACGCTGTCATGGCCGCTCAGCGAAAGTCTTCAGGGACGCCGTCAAAGCGCCCTCTCTCGGCCGCCGCCGCTGACAGCGACGGCCATTGCAATATGGCGACCGTGTCGTCCGTTGCTTATCAGCACGTAGCCTCTTGCTCATCTCTATGTAGCTCAGTGCTGCGGGCCTCGTCCGCTTGCAACAGTAACTCAGCCAGGGAAACGACTAGAGCGCTGGCAGCGACGGGGAACGTCTGTCATAGCTATTCCGAACAATCCCCCGTTCATCTTCGGAGTTTCGCACCGCTCTCAACGACTACTACACTCAGGCCTTCCATCCGAATTATCGAAGCGGAAGTCTAGACTGGAGGAATTCTACCACAAACGGATGCTCTTCGTCTCAGGCTCAGATCAACACTCTAAACAACGCTTCACAAAATTCTGACCTCATCCAGTGAAAAATTGCGAACCTATTAAAACATACTCAGTTTCAGTTTTTATTTCTAGAATAAGGTTCCGGAAGTAAAAAAATTAAGAACAACTATGGAAACTAAAAATTAAACTCAAGGGTTTCTGCGGGCATATTTGATGCTAATATTTTTATTTCATATATATAAACACTGAAAACATTGAAATTAAATTAAGATAAGTAATTAAATAATTTTTTTAATAAAAAATTTAAATTAACTAAATTATTTTTTTGGTTAAAAAAGGTCCCGGAAAGTCTATTTGGCCAAGTGGTATTCTAGTGGTCATCGTGGTGGACTATCACCCGAGAGCTATGGAGTTCAAATCTACAACAAAGCAGAAATTTGTCTCGGGATTTCCATTCCATCTGCGCTCCCAAGCCAATTTCATTTTAATAAGTACACTGACCTTATATTGTCGGTGTGAAGAATAGACGGCGAGGGAGAGGACTGGTCACCCGACCTCCTCCTCTTCCTCTTCCTCTTCTCTTCCTCCTCCTCCTCTTCCTCCTCCTCCTCCTCCTCTCCCTCCTCTTCATCCTCTTCCTCCTCCTCCTCCTTCCTCCTCGTCCTCCTCCTCTTCCTCCTCCTCCTCTTCCTCCTCCTCCTCTTCCTCCTCCTCCTCTTCCTCTTCCTCTCCTCCTCCTCCTTCTTCCTCCTCCTCCTCCCTCCTCCTCCACTTGTTCTTCTTCTTCTTCTCCTCATGCTGTCTTCTTCTTTTGCATTTTCTTCTTCTTCGCATTCTTCTTCTTCTTCTTCTTTTTCTTCGCATTCTTCTGTACGCATTCTTCTTCAGTATTCAAATGTAACGTTGAGACTAAATCGGAGTCGAAGTCGCTTATGGAAGGTCGTTCCTATACTCTTCGCTGGCTGTCTAATAAACAACTTTACATCCGAGTGTTAGTGTCTGCCATGTATTTAAGTATTGATGAATGTATGTACGTACGCACGTATGTGCGTATGTATGCCTGTATGTATTATGAATGTACGTATTGTATTGTATTGTATGTGAACACTTGTTATAGCGCCCCTACCAGATTGCCTATTCAGAGGCGCTCCCGACTACTGCGCGGACGCATGCATGTATGTATGCATGCATGCATGTATGTATGTATTCAGAATAAAATAAACAACTTGCCATGTATGTAAGTATTAATGAATGTATGCACTTTAAATGTGTTTAAATTGGCCTGTTTGACCTACAAAGCCCTCAGCACCAGCACACTTACCTATATTCATGCACTACTAACTCCTTACATCCCTCTTCGTTGCTTGCGATCATCAAGTACAGGTCTTTTAGCTGAGCCACGATGTAGAATCGTTATGGGCTCTCGTGCATTCCACGTCTCTTCTCCAAAGGAATGGAATCGACTACCACTCTCTCTTCGTAGCTTAAATTCACTTCCTTCCTTCAAAAGCGGCTCAAAACTCACTATTTCTCCTTGGCTTTCAAGGATTTGGAAATCTAAGTGCATCTTCACCTGGCGGCTGACTATCCGCGCCTCAGTTTCACATTTCGGTGTGACCTTGCGCGCGTTACAAATTTATTTAATAATTATAATAATAATAATATTCACAATGCATAATAACACATACGAATGTACACATTGTAGCTGTCTAGGTTGCAGTTCAACATTGTTTCATCTTCATAGCGGCCCTAGTGCTTTGTTTTTCGCCAGAGGCGCAAACGTCACCACAGCATTCTGTGAAAAGAACCCTATGTCAGTACTCTTAACATACACCAGGTGATTGGTGGGCTCAACTGGTCCGAAGTTGTGATATCCAAATATTAGAAGAAATAGAAAACAAGAACAGTTCCTTAAGCTAGCCCTGAGGCAGTCATGGATATAAAGTGCTAGCTACTTCATTTTCTTAGCCTCGGCATATGAGTACGGGTGACCAGTCCTCTCCCACGCCGAAACACCTTTCCACGGATTTGTATGGTCAGTGTACTGTAATTTAAATGTGATTACTGATGATTCTTCAGTTGGCTAGGGATTTGTATAGTCAGTGTACTCATTATAGCTCAGTTGGCTAGGGGTGCAGGTGGAGCAGAAATCGCGTGCGAAATTTCTGCCCTGACGGGGATTTGAACCCCAGACCAGTCTAGCACGCTAACCACTACACTATTGAGCACTTTCTTATATTAACCATTGCTTAAATTCACTGAGTGACAGCATCTATCTAGTGCTTACACGGTGGCATATTTGAAGAAGTTTATATTCAACTCGTAACTGAAGAAAGCCTTGGTCATCGCAGAGTTTGAAGTCAAGACACATAGGGGAAAGTGGGGCAAGTTGGTTGGTGTTTACAATTTTGCTAATTTAAACATGATGGCTTGTTATCAGCAGAATTTATTTTATACCAAAACATTGCTAAATCAATTGTTATTCATACGACATAAAAGATTTATCTTAAATAATTAAGAAAAAAGTAATAATCACTGAAGAAAATAATGAGTCAGAACAGCCAACTTGCCCCGACCATGGGGCAAGTTGGATGCACTAATGGGGCAAGTTGGATATTAGAGGTCTGCGGGTAGAGCACTTCGGCTACCCGACCCGTACCCGTAAAACAGGACCGTTACCCGTACCCGTACCCGACCCGTACTCAAAAGTACTACCCAACCTGACCCGTACCCGCGGGTATACCCGTACCCGTATTGTACCCGCCACTTAATTAATAGGCCTTCCCACGCTGAGTTTTATGCAGCCTACCATAAAACGGCAGTTTGCCATAAATACTGCTAATTGAATAATTTAAGTATTTCTCAGAGGTAAATGAATGAAAGACCTGGTGCTTCAACTATGTCTATAGCCTCAACAACCGTAACTGCATCAATGCCATCAACCTGTTTTAAAGAAAACACGGCTGCTGGACTGCCAGGCTAGGCGTCAGAGACCTCTAACCGCGGTTGACGGGACTGAAACTTAGATGTAATAATTATATGTAAAAACTCTACGATGTGATTGTGCTAATGGAAACAAGTCATTTTGTAGCTGTAAATTGAGCGTCTATGAATGAATATCAAGCTCACTAAGGTGCACAGACATAGGTCAACAGAAGGATAATGGTACTTAGACAGGATACCGCCAGTTATAGTAAGTCTCTGAAGGTGCAAGACTCACCATTACATGTAACCCCAAAACTTCAGTTCGGTACGGGTAAAACCAGGTATACCCGTACCCGTAATGCTCCTACCCGTACCAGACCCAACCCGTAAAACTCTACCCGAACCGTACCCGACCCCGGTCGGGTACGGGTAAGTCGCGGGTACACTAATGGGACCCAAGTTGGATATACCCATCGTTCAAGTGGCTTGCTGTTGACACAAGTTCGTTTATTGTAATACATAGGCCTATTAATTATAGGCCTAATTCTGCGATATTATAGTAGTGATCATGCTAATAATAAACAAAACTCATCAACAACAACGAATACAGGCCCTACATAAATGAGAATCGTAAGTCAAGTCATAAACTTTAAATTGTAAAGTGTCGATTCCGTTCACCTTGAGAAGGTTTATTTAATTAAAACACGAGGCACATCATCTTCAAAGTAGCCTAATAGATTGCACAATGGGTAAGAGTAACAGCACTTGTTCCTCTTGACTTATCCTGCTTTTGATGGTGTGTCCATCCACTTTTTTGCATTGACAGCAACATTGTTTTGGGTTTCTGAACATTAGGCCTACACTGAATTGGTTTCCAACATATTGTCAGTATGGCATTTCCTTCCAAGGCTTTTCTAATGCATGGTGTCACTTAGGGTTCAGCGTTTTGCTCGCTTGTTCACAATGTATACCACACCACTAGGTACATAACTTGGCAGTCATTCACTAGGGTATCATTTTTAAGCGATGATACCTAAATTCATTTGACAGTTTATCTTGTAATCGCTTCCGCACAGCTGTTGTCCATTGCCTTTCAGGAGGGAAGTCTTATATTGTGACCATTAAGCTCCACCTCAATATAATTAAAAATTAAGAATTTCTGCTGCTGGTCACTCCACTAAAGCTGAAAAAGTTTGAACAGTTTAAATCATGGCCAGCTATAATTAGGATGTCTATGTTTAAATGTTGCAAACTAGGAGACTCACTAGGCTCACTTACTGAGTTGGTGATTCTGCTCAAGAATAACCTGGGTGTCATTTTAAATCTACTAAGTCCTTTACCAACTATGTTAGTAGTTACTCGTATTTTAATTTGTCTCACATGCATATAAATGACTTGCGCAGAGTTAGGTGTCATATATCTGAGGATGACTATAACTTGATTCTTATTGGCAACATAAAGTCCAATCTGCAGAAGCTCAGGAGAGTTCTCTTTGGTTAGAGTCGTAGCAAATAAATCAAGATATGAACATAATAGCCCTTGTAAAAAGACATTACACTGGATTCCTGTTCAGCAGATCATTTCTTTAGACTTTGGTCTCAAGATGTAATACATATTAGTTAGGATTACATATTACATATTAGTTATTAGATACATACTATAGTTAAGATTGTTATTATAGGCTTAATGATAACATAACACAAAATAACAAGTTGGTTGCTTCAAGGGGCAAGTTGGTTGAAGCAACCAACTTGCCCCAACCGACTTGCCCCGGTAGATAATTTTTCTAAAACCACATATCGCGAGACAACGTGAATAATTTCAACCATGAGCAACATGCCGTTCAATGCCACAAACTGGCGCTAAACATTGTACATATTTCACATTTTTAGTCCCTATAGTTTGCGATATATAGAAAATTGAACATTTCACGAAATAAGTTTGCTTAAGATATAAAATTACCTTTTATTCAGCAAAAATCCACAAAAATTCGCCGCGAAAATTCATATACGCATAAAAGTCAACACATATGGCCTCAACCTTAAGAAGTACTTTAATCTTTTCTACTACCTCCCCGTGAACTCACAGGACCGCACAACCAACTTGCCCCACCGGCCAACTTGCCCCGGGTTCCCCTACTATCAGTTATATGCATACGAAATATTTGTTTCTTAATAATGCGCCTATTTTGCAATCACTAGGGGAAGGCGAGGCAAGAGAGGCATTTTTAGAACACATTCATTCATTCATTCATTACTTGAATTTGTATAGCGCCTCTTTAAGGGAACTACTCAGAGGCGCTCCCAACCCAAGCGCGGCCAAATAGGATCGTTTTAAGTTGAGAGAGGAATGACTGAGAAGGGGTTCTAGGAAGGGAGCGGAGTGTCAGAGGTAGGCCATTCCAGGTTGAGGGGCCAGTCACAGAGAAGGCACGGCTCTGCCTGGTGGAGGTACGAGCAAAAGGGACAGAGAGAAGACCCTGTTCAGCTGAACGGAGGGAGCGCGATATAACACATGTTATATTTTCAAAAATATAGGCCTTTAACATAATGCCACAATTTTTTTCATTGGCATGTTGGCAACTCATAAGGCTAACATAAAAATGTTATATTTTTAAAAATATATAACATAATTCAAAAAATGAAAATATGCATAACACAAACTGAAAATGATGCCACTCTTATCCCACCACTTTGGGCAAAAGTGGCATATCCTGCCACTCATGCCCAAGTGGTGGGGCAAATTTGACATGAAGGAATGGTCGATGGTAGCTATAGGTTATCTTAACTATTTATTTGACAATTAACAGCAGTGACGAAAAATGAATTAGAAACGTCATTCGTGCTTGTAACATTAAATAAGAAAAATCAGTAATCACACTGAAATTGCTTGTTACGAGGCTCAATAGGGTCGCAGCTCTTATGGCACCAGTACTTGCAGGTTAGGCATTGAATCCACGTTTATTCGGGTGGATCGTTGTAACACTTTCTGCAATAAGCACAATAGAACTTATAGAAGCTGATGTCACCATCCGCTCTGGATTTCTTTATGACGCTCTTCTGTTGCTGTTTCTGCTTCTAGTTCTTTTGCTGCTTATGATTCTTCTGCCTGTGGCTCCCCTGCTTCTGGCTCTTAAGCTCGTTTGCTTTTCTGCAACCCCGAGGAAATGTGTAGGATGCCAGTCGTGTTCGTACGTGCCTTTTAAAAGTTTTTCTAACTTTGTTATTATCATTCTTTTGTAGATTAAGTTTCTTTATGAGCTCTTTCTTAATTAATATAGTGCTTCTTATCCTCTTGCTTTATTTTGTACGGCATACTCGGTAGGTCGTACGAGCTTTCCACTTTGCTTTTGCTCTCTGCTTCGCGATCTGTGTGCGGATAAGAACTGCAGCACTGACATATTGGCAAAGGGATTGAAAAACAACTGTGTTGCAAATGCTGTTGTTTTCCCTTGTAAACCATTTATTTCGCTTGCAAATGTAAGACACATCAGCAAGACGTAGAATAGTCAATAATAATAATTCTCGATTATTAATTCAAACTGAAAAGTATACGCAGTATTATTACAATTCATAGTATGAACGGATGATCATAAGTTATTACAGGAGTCGAATTTAACTATTTACGGCAGCCATGCAAGGCGCCCATCACGTCCTACATCTCATTTTATCAACGCGCCATCTCGCGAATGAAAGGCTGAGTCGACCTTTGGGATGGTAGCGTGAAGCGATCCCGCGTCCGTGCTGATCTTCTGCTCTTCGTGCCAGAGTGTAACTATTACTTAAACCCCTCATCAGAATCAGGGTTGCCAGGTCGTCGCGAAAAGCGCGAGTTGGGCTACTTTTCAATGCGCTCGCGACTGAAAATTTGGTCCTCGCGACCTCGCGCTATTTGGGCTACTTTTGAATTGTCCCGCGGTCGCGACGGCGACATTATGAATTCTCATAAATTGACAGTAGTAGGCTTCTAGGACACTGTTACTAGCTACTATTCTTAGGCGGTGTTGCTTACTTAGTAATAAACGCATGCTCTACGGAGTATAGATTAGTCTACATTAAGCACTAAGCAGTCTGCCATCTAAATTTTTACGTCAACGGTTTCATCATGTGTCTAGGCGAAACCAATAAAGTATGCATATTGACGTGCCTAGCAAAAATTTATGAATGCTTTCATGTAGCTGCTCAGCTCGCGACTTTTGGGCTACTTTTTGACTTGGTTTCGCGACAAAGCACTTCCGAAATCTGGCAACCCTGATCAGAATGATACGATAACTGTAGATTATTAAGAGGGAAATAACAGTCACCGGTCGATCCTATTTACTGTCCTCCCTATCTAAACTTTCAGACTCACTGCTCGGTTCTTACGCAACTGTAAAACTAAGGTAGGTACTTCTGTCACAAAGCATCATATATGTTTACTGTACCACCAGGTAAAATAATCGAATACTGGCATACCAAAAAAGGTAGGATCAATAACAACAGGCGAGCGCAAAGTCCCCTGCAATTAATTACTAGGGGAACATCGTAAGTTCTCTTGCAGTAGTAGAATAATTAATCAAAGAAAAATGGGCATAAACACATAGAAAATTTAAAGAAAAAGACGCGCATGGTGCCACATGAATAGCTAATTCAAGAAAGATGGGCACAACTCATAGATATTTATTTTTTCTCGTACCACTTAGCGACACCTGGCGTACCACTAGTGGTACTCACACCACCGTTTGAAAACCACTGCACTAGCAAATTATGCTGTTGGTTTGATCAGGTGGAATTTTGCCATTTCCCGAGATAATCTTAGACCCCAGGGCAGTTCACGCACTCACTGGTTCTCTTACTCATCCATTCGTTCATTTGTACATTCGTTCATTTGTCCGTACATACGGAACATTTATATGGTGCTCGCTCAAAATATTTTTTCCAAGGTGTACCCTGCCTTATCCAGCCTCACCGGCAGAGAGTAGTTGAGGGGTGATGTTAGGTAGGCCTATTCATTGCACACTGGCAGCGGAGCATTAGTGCTCCTTTAGGGATGACCCTTTGACACTAGGAAACCGATTGTCTTATGGTAGACAACTTTGCTGCATATATAATTGATAATTGGACTGAAGAGATTATGTACTGCTAGATTTGTTTTTGTGAAGAATTTGGTACTTGGTGTCAATAAAAAGTGTTGAATTGAATTGAATTGTATGTGTGTGTATGATCGCTGTCCAATTCAACAGAGTAGCTCGGTGTTAGACAATGAAATGCCTTGTATTCTTTCTAATATTGACCTGATTGCGGCTTGGTTTTGGTGCGTGTATAAGGGTACAGCAACAGTTACTTTATTTATAATGATCACAGTAACTTTTGTGAGCTAGGGCTGTATCCGCGAAAAGTAAAGATCTACATTCCAATGGCGTCCTCGCCTCCTCGGCTGAAAAACGTGTTCGGTTTCCAGGTGACTCGAATACAGGTATAGAACTAAGTAAAATTGTCAGCGTTTGATTTTTACTTTCATTATATTACGTTCAAAGTCTAGTCAAAAGTTTGCTGATCTCATGTCTGCGAGTTGAGGATTACCTGAGCGGTTAGTACACTATAAGAAAACTCTTACATAATACTTGAAGTATCATGTATACTGCGATTATTCATAATAGAAATTACCACTAATTAAAGAAACGATAGAGTTGTTGCGTCATAATAGAAATTACCACTAATTAAAGAAACGATATAGTTGTTGCGTCATAATAGAAATTACCACTAATTAAAGAAACGTCTCGTAATATCGATCTTATTTTTTTTTCTATAAGATTACATATGTTCTGACTTGGTTGTTTCGTTTACAGAACCTAAGAACCTTTCTTAAGTTCTACTGAAAACTTTTCAATCCAAGTCAAACATGTCATAAAAATGTGCACCGTCTAGCCTACAAACTAAATCTGAAACGCTGCTTCACTTTGCCCAATGGACCTTTTAAGCCAACGGTTTTCAAACGGTGGTACGCGTACCACAAGTGGTAAGCTAGATGTACGCGAAAAATTCAAATTTCTTAAATTTTCTATGAGTTTATGCCCATCTTTGATTAGCAATTCTACGTCTACCATGCGCTTCTTTTTCTTTAAATTTTCTAAGTGTTTAACTTTATGCCCATCTTTCTATGATTAGCCTGCTGTTTATGATCTGACCTTTGCTGGTGGTGCGCCAACAATCGATTTTTTTTACCTGGTAGTTCAATAAAAATGAAGTTTGAAAACCGCTACCTTAAGCTATCTGCTGAATTTACCCAGACAACTCAACCCGGGAATGTGGAGGAAAAAGAGAAATCGCTCACTTTAGTGCCGTTGAATAAGCTGATGGTGGACTTACATTGACATTGCATTTAATGGCCCGTGAGGATGCCGCGCCGTTAACCATGGTAACTTAGTTCAGAGATTTAAATCTCGGGCTAGCATGGTTTTGTACGCGGGGACCTTAAATGGCTTTGCATTCATCAATCAATAGAGTTTATTGAACCAGTTCATTACAAATCAGAACAGTACAATCATAACAAAAAGCAAGTAGATCAGTTAATGTGCTATTCAATATTATTATTACTCTACTTGTTTAATCTAAATAAAGTTTATAGTGACTGCACTTGTAGATGAAAGTAAATTATATCATTAGGAACAAAGGGCACTCCTAGAAGGGATGACTCCCGCTGGTTAGGGGCCCAGTCAATAAAGCTTGTGGCAGATGGCTTGATGGTGAATTATAAAGATGATAAGCAATAAATGCCATGTGAAGGTGTGATAAAGGCTAAGTCATAATAAAAAACCTTAGTATCTTAGTATAGCACAAAAAAAGAACTGGAGAATTATAGATTATTGTTATATAGTGCGTGATTTTTAATTAAACATCTAAATTGTGAGAGACCTGCAGCCGTCTTAAGTTCGTGCGGGAGGTTGTTCCATAAGAATGGACCTTGGTATTTGATAGATAACTTATGAACATTCAACTTCATTCAAGCGGACAGCGGCGATGAAGGACCACACCCGATATAATTATATTCACTAAAAATGTGAACAGGGCCGAGGCCATAAGGTCGCTAAAGAAATATTTGCACATTATTTTGCTTACTGCTTTCAGTGGTTTACTGCCACGAGAATATTGGCTATTGAGCCTGATACCTTTGTTCAAAATGAATAATCTTTAACTAAATTTTTGTCATTTAAGGTACAGTAGCCCTTGACAGTGTCAACAGCGTTAACTGCATGTCTCATGTTATGGTAAGTAAAGACTAAAGAGCCTTGAAAATTTTAGCAATAACAGTAACAAAATAAAAAAAACATTAGCAAAAAATGACAAATATAACGATAATGATAACAGTGATTTAAGATTGACCATGCGAAGAACGCGTCATCTCTGGACACATTTAAATTACAGCTAAAGACCTATCTTATTAAACGAGCCATTAACTTTTTGAATTTATGTACAGCGAGCACCCTTTCCATCGGCCTCGGCTGTGCTACGGCATTATCACAATTATTATTATTAACATCATCATCATCATCATCATCATCATCATCATCATCATCATCATCATCATCATCATCATCATCATCATCATCATCATCATCATCATCATCATCATCATCATCATCATCATCATCATCATCATCATTATTATTATTATTATTATTATTATTAAAGATCTTAAGGAACTCGCATAACTTTTAGGAAGTTACAAGACAAGGGAAGACCGTAAATGACAGAAATATACACGTAATTCTATTAAAATCCTGATTCTAGTTTTCAGGAACAGGAATCGCGACGAAAGCTAGTATTGTTCGGCTTATTTTCTGTTTTAGGTCTTTGTAATCGTTCTCTGCTCATTCGTCGTAATACTTTACGTTTACGCTACGAACATCAGATCCGGAATAGTGCTTTCCCTTTCCTTTTCTGGAGTGATCGCCCTACCTCTTCCACCATGTCCCGGATCAAACGAGTCCCAAGTCCCAAGACTCGAGAAGTCCGTCTACAAGCAGACGGATCCCTGCGTCCTGTGCCGTGGGAGGCGGACAATGGACGGAAGATGGTACGATGTCAGTATCAAGTTGTTTCGGTTCTTCGCCTATTCAGCCTTCTATGACGATCGTCCGTCCCTATTGTCTCCAATTCCAGTCATCAGAATCGTCGCCATAACTGACGATGTACGCCGAGGAACCCCGTTGGGCCTCTTCTGCCTTCTTCATCATCGATCCGGTAAGAACCGGGTGCCGCTGGAGGACACCCCGAGGGCTTGCGGCCCAAGGGGACTACTAGGAACGTTCGAGTGGGGAAAATTGCGAGTGCGGAAGGTGTACGTACAGCCGCGATTGCGGGAAGGCAAGAAGCCCCTTAACGACTAGGGGTTATGGGGAGCGTCGTAACCTGCTAACGGCTCGGGGCTGAGCCTCAGACGACGACGCAATTTTTAGAGCTATTTAATACAAAATGGAGTGCATTTTGGGCTCTTGTGTACCTCAAACTTTTCAAAAGTGGGGGCACCGTCCAAGCCCGCCCCGAAAGTTGGGGGACGCGTCCTGTACGGGTCCCATAGGGTGGTTGCGCCCATGCCTCCTTCCCTCTTCTATACCCGACACAAAACCTGTAGCAGACAATGGAATCAATATACTGTACAGAAGTTTGAGCTCTATCACAAGAAAATCTTTAAGATGTTCCCAAATTACTTCTTTCATAGACCCCTACAGCTGTTACTGGGCATTGATTTGAAACAGGTTCTTGCAAGTTTTACTATTCTCCACTTAGGCCCTTTTGCTTTTAGAACGGAAGTGACTCAAGTGAGTCAGTCACGCACTCAAGCAACCATAATAATTATAAGAAAGAGGTCGTTGCACGCAACTGAAACCGTAAAGTCAGTAAGAGTGTAATCGGTAAAGATTAAAATAGGCCCTGTGAGTCTGTGACCCTGTCCATCATAATCAAGTAATATAATTGCCTCACTGCCTGAGATAGTTGATGATTTCGTTGCCGTTGGTCACTGTTCAGTTGGCTTATTATGAAGTAAGCATTGGCAGAGATTTCCCACTTTTTGTTTGGGGGGCTGAGCCGCAGGGGAGGCTAAGCCTCTAGTCTGGCGCCGCCACTAGTAGTAGTAGTAAGCAATCCTACCTAGCTAGGCCTACTATGCATCGTAAACAAGATTCTAGTTTCTAAGAAGCAAGTGATTTTCAACTGACAAATATATTCATTGGATTATGTAATTCAGCTGGTAATCCTCAAACAATTCAACAGTTATCGTCCGGAGGAGAAAACACAGATGGAGAAACCATGCACAATAAAATCCGTTTTGACATGAAACATCTCATGGCATACTAAACAACCATTAACTCCTCAGCCTTACTAAGCCTTTTTCTCTGGCAGAGTTTTAAAGACCATTCTGTTCAATTGTCAGTGGCGGCGCCAGGGGGCTAGGGATAGCTCAGCCTCCCCCAAAAAAGAGGGAAATTCACCTGCAAATCGCAGCGAGGAGGGGACAAAGGGGAAGGTTTTTTGAGCTTTGTGACATTGTCAATTGTGGCTTTAATGCATAGAGTCTTTCTTGAAGTTGCGTTATTTAAATTAGTATTACAATATTATTACAATTTGTCTCGAAGAACAGATATCACAATAACTGATTCCCAAATACTTCACAATTTTCTGTCATCCTCAATGAGTTTTGTTATAATCTTCTATCAATAATTATAATGGAACAGTCTATATAAACTTTTGGATTTTTAACACTAGAAGCACCGAATGGGTCAATCTGACCCCTTTTGGTTTTTAGCGGAACGCACCTCGGCCCCAGATATAGCCCTGGTCCTGTAATTTCATGACTTCTCCTAACTTCGTAGGGTATACCCTCTGCCAAAATTTGAACTCAGGGATTCACAATTTCTGAGATTTTTGCTGTTCTACTTTAAGCACCGAGGGGTCAATCTGACCCCTGTATTATAGTACTTGCATGTAAGGCTACGCATTTCTTATTTTCTATTCAATATTATTATAGATCAAACTCATCAAAGCTAATAATTTCGCAATCAAATGTGAGAAGATAGGATATCTGGTGAGAGGATAGGAGATCTGGTGAGAGGATAGGAGATCTGGTGAGAGAAGAGGAGATCTGGTGAGAGGAGAGGCGATCTGGTGAAAGAAGATCTGGTCAGAGGAGAGAAGATCAGGTCAGAGGATAGGAGATCTGGTGAGAGGATAGGAGATCTGGCGAGAGGAGATGAGATCTGGTGAGAGAAGAGGAGATCAGGTGAGAGGATATGAGATCTGACAAGAGAATTAGAGATCTGGCGAGAGGAGAGGACATTTGGCGATGGGAAAGAAGATCTGGGTAGAGAAGAGGAGATCTGGTGAGAGGATAGGCGATCTGGTGAGAGGAAAGTAGATCTGGCCAGAGGAGAGATCTGGTCAGAAGATAGTAGATCTGGCGAGAGGAGATCAAGTGACAGGATAGGAGATCTGGCGAGAAGAAGGATGACTTGGTGAGAGGATATCTGGTGAGAGGAGAGGAGCTCTGGTGAGTGGATAGATCTGGTGAGAGGAGAGGAGATCTGGTGAGAGGAGAGATCTGGTGAGAGAAGACGATATTTGGAGAGAGGAGATCTGGTGAGAGGAAAGAATATCTGGTCAGAGGATAGGAGATCTGGTGATAAGATAGGAGAACTGGTGAAAGGAGAGGAGATCTGGTGAGAAGATAGAAGATCTGGCGAGAGAAGAGAAGATCTGGTGGGAGGAGATCTGGTGAGAGGATAGGAGATTTGGTGAGAAGATAGGGTGAGGTCTGGTGAGAGGATAAGAAATATCAATATGGTGAGAGGATGGGAGATTTGGCGAGAAGATAAAGTGAGATCTGGTGAGAGGATAGGAAATCTGGTGAGAGGATAAGAGATCTGGTGAGTGGATAGTAGATTTAGTGAGAGCGGAGGAGATCTGGCGAGAGGATAGGAGATCTGGTGAGAGGAGAGGATCTCCCGTTATTCCAAATCCAACTTACTTATTACACACTTGTTTATGCCTATGTAATTTATGTTAATAAAGTTGATAGTCAATTTCATTGAATTTGCAATTGACTTTACATTATAAATTATGTGGGGTCAAAATAACCCCCTTGGTGCTTCTAGGAAGTTCGATTTCTCCGTACTTCTAGTGTTAAATAGTAGCGAGTTACTTAAGGGATTGCCTTCCTGCAGTAATGACAATAGTCATTAGGTCTACAATTTTATTCAATACGCAACATTAACCACTAAGTTTAGTTACAGAAGAAAGAAAATATTGCTTTGATTTAGTCTTCATCCCGTAACTCGCTCTTCTTTGTCTAACGAATTTGTGTCAGAAATTGAGTTAAAAAATTCAAATTTCCAGACAATGGCTCGACTAAACCTCTGTAGAACGTGAAGAAATTAATTTCAGTGGCTGAGGTCAAAGAGTAGCCTAATTGGAGATGGACAGTAGCACAGGGACCTAGGGCCTAAAATAATAGCTGAATCTGTATTGGTATAAAATTGCAGCATATTAAACAAACATGTTCCATTCGGATAAATATAGCCTTACTATGTGCGTTAATGACATGCAGCTTATTTATTTAGAGGCTAAGAACAGAATAAATTATATAATAAAAATCACCAAAAGACAAGAAACCACCAAATATTCAGGATAGATGACAATCTTGATTACACAATTATCTTATGCAATGACCAAACATTACGTCAAACACTTAATCTAAGCGAATTATGCTAATTTCACTACTTAATGCAACATGTATGCAGTGGCAATAGGCTAAGTATCACATGGTCTAAAAGAGCACACAATGAAAAACAGCAAAGTGTTTTGTTAAATATCTAGCCTAGCAGAAGTATTTGTGCAGCACTGCAGCTATATTTAATATAGCAATAAAGTTCTAACGTAGTCGAACGCAGAACGAAAGACTTTACTGCTAATTTTGCGTCTTTAGCAACTGCAGCACAACATTTCATTTTGCTGGCATGCAATCATTCTACAGTCCTATAATTATGAGAAGAAAAAGGCATATAAGGAGGAACCTCTAGATTATCTACTGTCACTACCTCGAAAGTCTAAGTATTCTGAAATGATATTGGTACAAAGAAGCTATTCATGCATGTATGTATCTTGTTTTCAACTGGAATTATGTGGAACAGGTCAGCAACTAAGTCATCAGGTGGAGAAAATCGATGGCTAGAACAATGCTCTAGAAATTCTTTCTCTATTTCAAACAATTTGTCACATATACCACATCCAAAAGATTTAAACAAAGACGCTTTTACATCCACCAGAAATTTGAATTCCCTAATTTTCAGACATTCTCCATCTCCAATTTCCCGTTCACGCCCTGTAATTCCAATAGAATCCGGATATATGTTCTTTGAGAAACGTTCATTTGGTTTATCAATAGCGTCTGTACAACCAAATGTGACGAAATGATCAGACAGTCGAGCAATTACTTCACTTCCCATATTAAGATCCTGTGGCTGTGTTCCTTCATGTAGAGTAAACTGCTTCGCTGAAGAACTGCTCTTGGTATAAGGTTTATTGCGTGTGTGTTGCTTCTCATTTGCATGAGTTCTTCTGTGTATCTTTAAGCTTCCAAGTTGTGTGAATCCTTTATTACAAACCTCACATGCGTATGGTTTCTCTCCTGTATGAGTTCTCATATGACTTCTTAGAGCACTGCCTTCTGTAAACTGTTTCTGACATAACTGGCAGCTGTATGGTTTTTCACCAGAATGGGTTCTCATGTGACTTTTCAGAGAATAACCGCGAGTAAATGATTTCTGGCATAACTGGCACGAGTATGGTTTTTCACCAGTATGGGTTCTCATGTGCCTTTTCAGAGTACTACCATCATTAAATGATTTCCCACATAGTAGGCACCTGTATGGTTTTTCACCAGTATGTATTCTTATGTGCATTTGCAGGGTAATCCCTTGAGTAAATGATTTCTGGCATAACTTGCACATATATGGCTTTTCACCAGTATGGGTTCTCATGTGCCTTTTCAGAGTACTACCATCATTAAATGATTTCCCACATAGTTGGCACCTGTATGGTTTTTCACCAGTATGGATTTTGATGTGCCTTTTCAAATTTCTACCATCATTAAATGATTTCTCACATAGTTGGCACCTGTATGGGTTTTCACCAGTATGGGTTCTCATGTGTGTTTTCAGCGTAATCCCTTGAGCAAATGATTCCTGGCATAACTGGCACCTGTCTCACATACGGTTGATCGTATTCGCCATCAGGCTACCCACTTAATTGATAATTTCAGATTTTCTCCCAGTAGGCTATGGGTTCTTTGATGAGCTGCCAATTGATCATCTTCACGCATTCAGTTTCTGAAATAATTGACATCTGTTTGATTTTCTCTTAATGATTCGTATATGCTTCTTCAATCACCAGATTCTGGACAATGCTGGGATTTGTATAGCTTTCCGAAAGCAAGTGTTGATACACACTTCAAAGTTAACAAAGTTTGGTTTTCAGATGCTTGCAAGAAGAAGAATTCATCCTTCAACTGTCAGTAGTAGTTATATTTCTATTAAAGGAAGAATTAGTCACAGAAAAATTATCTATAAGACGAAATACTGAAGTTATCTAGCTACTGCATAATAGAATACCTTTACGCTGTTGTTCACTATTGAATAATCATAGCGAACGTTGCACTCAAATATTAAATCCACTGTAATGTTCTTCATAAAGAGTAATTGCATGTTGCCTTGATGAAGAGTAATTAGATGTAGACCTTGCCTTGCAACTGAATTTTGAACTCTGACAGAATGTAGCTCGTCTTCTTTATGTACTTGCTGAAAAAAATAGTACACACAAACTTTTTATATATTTGTTCAAACCCTCGCCCTAAGTTAAAACTCGGTCTCAAATGACTTCCATGAGGCAGGCGATGGAGAACATCGATGCTTGGTAAAAAAACATCGGAAGGAAGAAAACGGGAATCACATCCATATCTATCCCAAGCATGATGGAAATAAAAATGAATGAAGATAACAACACTACTCGGGAGAGTATCGCGTTTGGCAGGAGAAATAGCAGGACCTCTTCGGTCGTCAACCAGCGAAACCTCTGTAAAAAAAACAACTCATCTGAGGATAGGAACTTGGAATATTCCAACAATGCAAAGAGCTGGAAAGTTGGCAAAAGTAATGAGTTGAATGAGAAGATGCAGATCCTGGGGTTGGAGGAAGGAAGGATGATGTAGACTTCACCAGGTGTGGAGTAAGGGTTAGATATTATAAGTTGCTCAAGTCTAATTTTTACTGTCGTGGTTGGGCTGGGGAGCAACTCTGAGTAGGTTTCTTGACAGGAGTAACGCTGCAGCTGGAAAGGACTGTTGCTGCACCAGCATCAAAACACATGGACACAGAATTATGGTTGTGGTTGTCAAATTAAGGGCAGAACCAGAGTTAAAGACATGTGTAGATGTAACAATTTGTGCAGGTCTGGCGAATCTGTACAGCGGATAAGATATTTGCCATAATATTGGAAGCACTGCAAAATTTTGATGATGGGGTAAAGGTTGGGCGATTCTCGTGAAGGCCATAAAATTGGGAGCAGGTACCAAATGCGGTACATGTAACTCGATTCGTATACTGGCATCAGCAAGTCCAGTCTACAGATGCTCATGAGGTCTCTCTTTTGGTTAGCAAAGGACAAAAGTCACTAGTGACAATGATACAATACCAGTGTTGTACAGTAACAAAGTAAAAGTATCGCGTTACTGTACATAAGTAAAAGATTCAGAATACGCTTACATGTAACAAAGTATCACGAAATGGAAATTACTTTTACTTTTAACGAAGAAACATTTAAACCATTTTTCAGTACCTTTAATTTGTTACAATTACGTAATATTCGTTACCTCATTCATTACTAAGAATTGCGCAATAACTTTTTTTAACGGCTCCAGGGCAAAGCCGAAGGAGCACACATAAATTTGTAAACAGAGCACTTTTTGTAGGGCGAGAGCAATTGGAAAACTATTCACTATTACTAGAAGATTACTTGCATGTTTCATTTCACTGAAAATACTTAAGCAATGCTGTAGTCATAATTTCAAGTAGCCTGGTTTCCTTTCTGTATAAACTAATAAAATTATTGCAATACAATGATGTATAAAATACATGCAAAAAACCAAAATAAAAATTCTTGCAATTCAAAACCAAACAATTTGCTGTCCGAAATCATGCTAAATTACAACCCAACCATCACATGATTAAATAAATACACAACATTATTTATATTAAACATAATTATTTAATTCATTCATTTTCTGTCAACATGTTTCCGTAGGAACTAAACTGAGCATACATTATGATCATTTATCAAGTCACTAAATAAATAACAATCATATCTATCTATCAACACACTCAGATGATATCCATTCTTCACAGAAAAAGTACCAGAGCTCTTCATACAGCTGGGAGTATACTAGAAAAAGAGAAAAAGAAATCATATGAAATACTCATGAAGTCCACATTTTTAAAGTGCTATGCTAAAGCTAAGCACCAGTAATGACACAATAGTTGGGGCGCGGTGGTGTAGGGGTATGTTCGGTGCCTTGCAGCCGGATGGGTTGCGGGTTCAAATCCACCTCAAAGTCGCTGCGTAGGGACCCTGGGCAATTCCTTCACTCACAATTGCTCATGCGCTTCGGCGTGAAACTCCGATTCAGTGTCAGCGCTGTAGTCGGGAGCGCCTCTGAGTAGAAATCTTGAAGGGCGCTATAACAAGTGCTCATACATACATACAATACAACTGTATAAACTTAATAACCAGTAATAACAAATAATAATTGAATTAGCTGGGCACCAGCCTATGCACTAATTATTACTTACAGCGTTCTGTCAGCTCCTGTTAATTTAAAACAAAAATACAATACAAGGTAATTTATCGTTTTAGCGTTCTAAATTATTGGCCATTGTATAGGTTTTAGCCTTGGTCGAACACAAATTGGACTCACGTAAAGAATTCTTGGTAAAAAGAAGTTGGATTGCTGAAAATAATTTTTCCTTAAATAGAAGTGAGACTGATGAAAAGAATCTTGCTTCAACAGAAGCTGGATTGATTAAAAAGAATCCTTAAGTATATACTAGTTTTATTGATGGAAAACAATTCCTGCTTAAATGGAAGTGAGACTGATGAAAAGAATCTTGCTTCAACAGAAGCTGGATTGATTAAAAAGAATCCTTAAGTATATACTAGTTTTATTGATGGAAAACAATTCCTGCTTAAATGGAAGTTGGAATGATGAAACGAATTCATGCCTAAATCGAAGCTGGATTGATGAAAAGGTTTCATGAAAAGTAGAAGTTGGATTGATGAAAAATAATAATGCTACAATGGGCGAATAATTAGCGACGCTAAACTACACGTTTTTCAGAACGTTTCGTAAATCCAACGTCCATTTCGGAAATAAGTAACTTTTATCAATCCAACTTCCATTTACGCAGACACATAAGAGAAATAATAAAATGCGCTAAAATACTCGGCCGGCAGCATCATAAAACAAATACGCTAAAATGCACTGTTACAAACACTTACACATGCTCATATGTAGAAGTAATGGAAAATTATAAGATTGCTTTTAACTTTACATTACACTTCTACGGTTCCGCGACAACTCGTCGAACGACATTTCGTATAACGACACTTCGTCTACGACACTTCGTATAACGACATTTCGTCTACTAGTGTATCTGTATCAATTACGGCTAATGAACAGAGGCCACTTTCTTATAGTTTCGCTAAAACGTGCTATATATTCTCAGGAATCCAGCTTCTAATTACTGACAAGATTGTTTTCATCAATCCAGCTTCTATTGAATGGAAACCTATTTTCATCCATGCATCCAGGTTGATTTCCAGCTTCTATTTACGGGAAAAATTATTTCGATCAATCCAGCTTCTATTTCAACACAGGAATGTTTTCATCAATCCCACTTCCATTTCGGGAAACAGTTTTTTTTCATCAATCCAGCTTCCATTTTAAAGTGACAATATCAAATAACTTTGTAGACGAAATGTCGTTCGACGAAATGTCGCTCGACGAAGTGTCGTATACGAAATGTCGTTCGACGAGTTGTCGTGACACCCACTTCTACGCATGTTGACCATCTAGTGACAGAGGAATGCCTCGTTTACGGGAAAATTAAACATTAAGCTCAAATCATAACATTAGCGACTCTATCATTGTCATTCATTGAATGTGTCTGTCCACTGAATTATATGCACAGAGTTTAGAATCTAACCACGTTTGGCAGTAAATCGAATTTGGTTCAAAATGTCATCAGCACAAAATGGCGATCGATAAAAGTCTTCCACTACTAGTAAAAGTAAGCGGAATTTGTTAACATATATCCTGTCATCTAGCGAATAAATTTTAACGTGTTACATAACTACGATTTCAGGCTAATGTAAATTAATGTAAAAAATTGCTTCTTTGACATTTAAATAATACAAGGATGAAATAATTTAACGGACGATTTGAGATTTTGCTCATAATAGTGCATTATCCCTCGGACTAACAAGGGGGGTGGATACCACCCCGACGTTTTTATGTATACATTTTTTTTCATTTTTTCATATGGAATAGAATTTTTACATTTTAGGTAGCTTTAGCAGATTCATTTGGGCACATTTTGAGGTAAACATTATGATGGTATCTCACGCCGTTCAAAAGTAAAACCCGATATAGCAGAGGTACCAGAGGGGTGGATACCACCCCCTTAGTTTTTCGACCATAGCGTATTCAATTTTCTTCCTAGAAGAGAAACAAATATACCATTCTTTAGAGGGAATGCAGGGCTACATTTGCTTGCTTACTTATTTGTCTTTTGAACACTGGAAGTGATAAAAATAAATAATAATACGCGTTATATGTGTGAAAATGGCGGAATGCAGCATCACAACGTAAACCGATATTTCTACATAAACTTTGTCAACAGCTACAGATTTTGAACTTATATTACCTGAAACACATACTGAAGATGAAGTGAGAAGCCAGTTTACAGGAAGCATTCGCACAAAATAACGGGAGTAACTTGCAATAACTGCAAGGACCACCGACATATTTGACTGCCGTGAACAATAACGTGAAGTCTTGTTTCATGTTGCCTTTAGATTTCGCTGTATTTTTATTATTATTATTATTATTATTATTATTATTATTATTATTATTATTATTATTATTAAACTGTCATTTTATAACGCGCCTAAACAAAATTGGAATCTTGCACGAAGGCGCGTAACAGGAGAAAAATAAAGGAAGATAATGTCTGTGTTAGTCTCGTGGTGTTAAGTGTTATATTTCAGATGGTTAACATTTTCTCACTAGAAGAGGAGTCTCCAGTGGCAGGCTCCCGCAAACACGTTAGGCCCAACTAGACCTGGGAGTCACTTTGGTCAGCCAATCTGACCCCACCTGACCCTAAAGTGACTTGAGGTCGACTTGAAGTCGACAACTTGGAGTCAAAACGACTTGACCCGACTTGGCAGAAAAACAACCAACTTTCGACTTAAAGTCGACGTCTAACATGGTAATTACGATTTTTACGGCTAATAATACAAAAATGTCATGCCAATTTGCCTGGCAAGCATTAATTTCTTATACTAATGAGTAATGAGATCTCAACACCTGATGAATAAAATTGCTTATTAGGCCTATTTTAAGCTGTTTTTGTTTGTCCTTGAACAGTTTTGTAATGCTCTAATGGGTTGACAGAAGAATCTGCAGTGGACCGCGGACTGGTTGCACTGAATGGCGTGTTATAATGACACAGATTAATTCTGTTGTCATAATTATTTGGCCACTAACGTCATTCAAATAGCAATGCATGCGTAAATTCCCACAGTACTACCACTCACCGACAATATAGTCGATCATTGTCTAATACAACAGTTTTCCGTCTGCAAACGACTAATGCAGTGCACCAAAGTAGCGCCAAACGATCGATTGATTAGTATGAGATACAGATTTCTTTGGGTCGAATTCACTGGCGACTAAAAGTTCATTGATTTGCGCGTTGTCAGCTCTTGATAAGGCAGACGTGCTGGCATTTATATTAACTTTTCGATTCACCAGTTTTATTAAACGTACGTGTGACGCTTTAACATGTAATAAATCATGATATAGATAAATCGACACCGATAAAAAATAAGTAGGCCTAAGTAGGCCTACAAGCTATATTCAGTCAATGTTTACATAAGATCCGCGGCGCTGACCGCCCGCTCAACTAGATCATGTTTATACATATATAATTATATACATGACACAACCCTAACACACTATAGGTCTTAAAAACGCTTGTTCACACTAAAACACTATACAACTGCATAAACGCCGCCGTGGCCTCACGATCATTAGTGTGGCAAGATAAATTTATATTTGTTTGTGTCCCAAGTCGGTTTAAGTCGACTCCTGTAGAAAACAACTTGAGGTTACTTTTCAGGACAAATTCGACTTGGGGGTCAGTTGCGCTAAGCAGAAACGACTCGACTCGACTTGGGATGCCCAAGTCGACTGGGGTCGACTTATTGGGGTCGACTCCCAAGTCTAGGCACAACCAACAGATTCGCAACTACAGTTGATCGAAATTGAATATAAACTAAAACACAGAAGTAATAATATTGTAAGGTAATAATAATAAAGTAATAATGCGGCAGCCTGTTAGGCGCCATCCATCAGGTTGACGATGTTGAACGTCAGAGGAATGTTGAGTTAATTGGTTACCAGTTGATGCTGTACCTGATACAGACTATGGACTATAGTTTGTATAGGTTATTGTTACAAATGAAGCATCATTATGTTTAAAATGTTCTTGGATACATAGATCAGTTTCAAAACACACATAACCGTAAATATGTTTATCCAAAAAGTAAAAAATGTACACAATAGGCCTAATATAAAATATCGCTAATTATAGGTTCCGTTGTTAAAATGATGTAATTTCGAGGTGCATTCATATAATGTACAACTAAATATACCATTTTGTTCAGAAATGAATGCTGAATCCATTGCTGTATTACAAGATATGACATGTGAAACAAAACACGAAATCCAGGGGCGGGGTGGTGACCACCCCCTGGTAGCCATTATTACAAAAAAAAACCTCGGTAGCCTGATGGTTAACGAAATATGAAGTACAAAATCAATATGTATTTTTTAAAGCAGAAAAATCCTTCCATATCTTCTTACAGAAGGCAGAAATAAGTACCAAGTATGCTCAAAAATTGAGTTTGTACTGGTTTTAGATAAAGCTCAAGTCGACCGTCTAGCTGTATAAACACATTTATGCTTAGTACATCAATTAATCAATATTCAATGCATTAGCGTAGTCGACGAGTTGTAGTCTTCGATGCATGGCCATTATGTATTTTTAGGCAGTAAAATCCTTCCAAATCGGCCTTCTCACCAGAAGGCCGAAATTAGTATCAAGTATGCCCAAAATGCATTTGGCGGCTGGGCAGAACCCGACTGGAGACTCAATTTGACCCACATGCAACCCTCTCCGTTTTTCAGAGGTTCCACTTTGCGGCTTGGTTGGGCAGAGGTGAAGATATGCCTTAGCTCCCTGCCCCCCAAAATTCCGCCCATGGTTAACCTTCGCAGGATGTATAGGGGTAAATAGTTACTCCAGGGGTGTTTGGATGCTAATTTCGAAGTAACTGTAGGCAGTTATAATTTGACATTCCATGTGCTTACAAGTTTCGACCAATGACATATTCTGGCACGAACGGCAGCAAAAATGTCATGTTGTTGGTAGAAGATCTTTGAGTTCAAAGTGTCATGGCCATAGTCATGCGATAAAAATGTACCCCTCTTCTTCCTCATATATCATTTCGCTAGTATTTACAATACATTCCTCTAAAATCGTGTAAAGAAAAAAGTAAACCACATTTACATTTTTACATACTGTATTATAGGCCTACTAACAGACTTCCGGTGAAACATAATTCAGATTCAATACATTCAACATTGAATCATGTAAACGCCTACAAAAAAGCCTTGGCAAAAGTTCCTAAGCTGTTTCATAGGTTCCACTGTTCACTGTTTCCACCAATAATTACTCGTCATTATAATCTGCGACCCCGGCCTCATGATTTCACTCTGCCGGATAGGGATGATCGAAATTTTATACCCAGAGTAGGCCTACTTTATGGTGTATTGGCTAAACAATAATTTTCTTTAGCAATAGGTCTCAGTCACTAATACATTCCTAACCCTTTTATCTATTTGACTATATATTATTTTTTTGTCTAATCGATATCTAAACGGTTGATTTTGTAATCTTGTTGCGTTTGTGTCAACGAGTTTTTGAAATAAAGGAATAGTAGTAGTAGTAGTAAGCAATCCTACCTAGCTAGGCCTACTATGCATCGTAAACAAGATTCTAGTTTCTAAGAAGCAAGTGATTTTCAACTGACAAATATATTCATTGGATTATGTAATTCAGCTGGTAATCCTCAAACAATTCAACAGTTATCGTCCGGAGGAGAAAACACAGATGGAGAAACCATGCACAATAAAATCCGTTTTGACATGAAACATCTCATGGCATACTAAACAACCATTAACTCCTCAGCCTTACTAAGCCTTTTTCTCTGGCAGAGTTTTAAAGACCATTCTGTTCAATTGTCAGTGGCGGCGCCAGGGGGCTAGGGATATAGCCCGGGTCCTGTAATTTCATGACTTCTCCTAACTTCGTAGGGTATACCCTCTGCCAAAATTTGAACTCAGGGATTCACAATTTCTGAGATTTTTGCTGTTCTACTTTAAGCACCGGAGGGGTCAATCTGACCCCTGTATTATAGTACTTGCATGTAAGGCTACGCATTTCTTATTTTCTATTCAATATTATTATAGATCAAACTCATCAAAGCTAATTACGCAATCAAATGTGAGAAGATAGGATATCTGGTGAGAGGATAGGAGATCTGGTGAGAGGATAGGAGATCTGGTGAGAGAAGAGGAGATCTGGTGAGAGGAGAGGCGATCTGGTGAAAGGAAAGAAGATCTGGTCAGAGGAGAGAAGATCAGGTCAGAGGATAGGAGATCTGGTGAGAGGATAGGAGATCTGGCGAGAGGAGATGAGATCTGGTGAGAGAAGAGGAGATCAGGTGAGAGGATATGAGTTCTGACAAGAGAATTAGAGATCTGGCGAGAGGAGAGGACATTTGGCGATGGGAAAGAAGATCTGGGTAGAGAAGAGGAGATCTGGTGAGAGGATAGGCGATCTGGTGAGAGGAAAGTAGATCTGGCCAGAGGAGAGATCTGGTCAGAAGATAGTAGATCTGGCGAGAGGAGAGGAGATCAAGTGACAGGATAGGAGATCTGGCGAGAAGAAGGATGACTTGGTGAGAGGATATCTGGTGAGAGGAGAGGAGCTCTGGTGAGTGGATAGATCTGGTGAGAGGAGATCTGGTGAGAGAGAGATCTGGTGTGAGAGAAGACGATATTTGGAGAGAGGAGATCTGGTGAGAGGAAAGAATATCTGGTCAGAGGATAGGAGATCTGGTGATAAGATAGGAGAACTGGTGAAAGGAGAGGAGATCTGGTGAGAAGATAGAAGATCTGGCGAGAGAAGAGATCTGGTGGGAGGAGATCTGGTGAGAGGATAGGAGATTTGGTGAGAAGATAGGGTGAGGTCTGGTGAGAGGATAAGAAATATCAATATGGTGAGAGGATGGGAGATTTGGCGAGAAGATAAAGTGAGATCTGGTGAGAGGATAGGAAATCTGGTGAGAGGATAGGAGATCTGGTGAGTGGATAGTAGATTTAGTGAGAGCGGAGGAGATCTGGCGAGAGGATAGGAGATCTGGTGAGAGGAGAGGATCTCCCGTTATTCCAAATCCAACTTACTTATTACACTTGTTTATGCCTATGTAATTTATGTTAATAAAGTTGATAGTCAATTTCATTGAATTTGCAATTGACTTTACATTATAAATTATGTGGGGTCAAAATAACCCCCTTGGTGCTTCTAGGAAGTTCGATTTCTCCCTACTTCTAGTGTTAAATAGTAGCGAGTTACTTAAGGGATTGCCTTCCTGCAGTAATGACAATAGTCATTAGGTCTACAATTTTATTCAATACGCAACATTAACCACTAAGTTTAGTTACAGAAGAAAGAAAATATTGCTTTGATTTAGTCTTACATCCCGTAACTCGCTCTTCTTTGTCTAACGAATTTGTGTCAGAAATTGAGTTAAAAAATTCAAATTTCCAGACAATGGCTCGACTAAACCTCTGTAGAACGTGAAGAAATTAATTTCAGTGGCTGAGGTCAAAGAGTTAATAATTCTGACATCTGAAGCTCACATGTAACTATTAATAACAATATTCAACTGCATTTGATATCACCCTTCTTCCAAAGGTGGCCCAAAGCTCAGAAGTGCACACGCCTCGGCGGCACAGATGCAATTATATTGCAGAGCAATTGCTTGCAAAGGACTTGCTCACGGTCCCTACAAAGTAACCGCTCTGGACGAGGATCGAACCCGTACTCTCCGCGTTACAGGTCAAACGCTCTAACCAGTCGGCCACTGTGCCACACAAATGTTCATGTATTGTTGTCAGTTCACAAGGTGGCAGCAACTCATTACCATCTGGTTGTAGGACATAATCCTCCCAGATATAATCCCTCGATATTGCGTAGGACATAATCCCCCTCTGTACAATTAGCCTATTTCTGCATTAAATTGATATACGAACACTCGAACAGTAAGCATATCAACCATGAATACTTAAACAAGGAATAAATTCAACTACTTGTAGTAGGTCCAGATTACAACGCAATGACATTTATTGCATGCCTGATGGCACTGTGATTACACTGATTAATGATTAACATTATTAATTAGTTATTATTATTGCTACTGAAGCACTTAGTCAATGTCAATGGGGCCTTGATCGCTTGACGGCACGCTCCTTTGTTGGTGCCAAGAACGAGTTGCTTGGTATGCAGAAAACAAATGAGCCAGAAGCATAAGAAAAAAATCAGAGGTGCTAGTAGCAGAAAAATCAGAAGCAGAACCAGCAGCAGAAGAAACAGAAGGAGGAACCACAAGCAGAAGAAACAGAACACCAGCAACAGAAGAGTGCCTAAAGTGGAGAGTGACACCAGCTTCCACTGTTCTTACTGCAGAAGCTTTTCATGACCAATGCAGAATCTTGTTTTCAATGCTGGAATTATGTGGTACAGGTCAGCAATAATTGACAGGTCTAATAATAATAATAATAATAATAATAATAATAATAATAATAATAATAAAATAATTTACAAAAATTGGCAGAGTTATAAGCATGCAAAGTCGGTTTATTTATGCTGGCCCACTCTGTATTTTTACAATTATTTAATACAAAAACTTAAAGACAGTTAAACAGCAATAATAAAACAACAGCTGAATCTGTATTGGTATAAAATTGCAGCATATTAAACAAACATGTTCCATTCGGATAAATATAGCCTTACTATATGCGTTATGACATGCAGCTTATTTATTTAGAGGCTAAGAACAGAATAAAGTAGGCTTTATCATAAAAATCAACAAGACAAGAAACCACCAAATATTCAGGATACATGTAGATGACAATCTTGATTAAACAATTATCTTATGCAATGACCAAACATTACGTCAAACACTTAATCTAAGCGAATTATGCTAATTTCACTACTCAATACATCATAATTATATGCAGCGGCAACAGGCTAAGTATCAATGGTCTAAAAGAGCACACAATCACATACAGCGAAGTGTTTTGTTAAATATCTAGCCTAGCAGTAGTATTTGTGGAGCACTGCAGCTATATTTAATATAACAATAAAGTTCTAAAGTAGTGGAACGCAGAACGAAAGACTTTACTGCTAATTTTGCGTCTTTAGAACTGCAGCACAACATTTCATTTTGCTGAACTGCAATCATTCTACAGTCCTATAATTATGAGAAGAAGAAGAAGGCATATAAGAAGGAGCCTCCAGATTATCTAAGTATCACTACCTCGAAAGTCTAAGTATTCTGAAATGATATTGGTACAAAGAAGCTATTCATGCATGTATGTTTCTTGTTTTCAACTGGAATTATGTGGAACAGTTCAGCAACGAAGTCGTCAGGTCGACAAAATCGATGGCTAGAACAATGCTCCAGAAATTCTTTCTCTATTTCAAACAATTTGTCGCATAATCCACATCCAAAAGATTTTGACAAAGACACTTCTGCATCCACATGAGAATTGAATTTGCTAATATACACGAATTCTCCATCTCTAATTTTCGGTAAACGACCAGCAATTCCTCTTAAATCCGGATACATGTTCTTCGAGAAACATTCATCTGGTTTATCAACAATGCCTGTACTACTAGCTGTGATGAAATGATGAGACAGGTTAGCAATTACTTCACTTCCCATTTCAAGATCCTGTGGCTGTGTTCCTTCATGAAGTGTAAACTGCTTTGCTGAAGAACTGCTCTTGGTATAAGGTTTATTGCTTGTGTCTTGCTTCTCATTTGCATGAGTTCTTCTGTGTATCTTTAAGCTTCCAAGTTGTGTGAATCTTTTATTACACACCTCACATGCATATGGTTTCTCTCCAGTATGAGTTCTCACATGAGTTTTTAAAGCAGAGCCTTCTGCAAATTGTTTTGGACATAACAGGCACTTGTATGGTTTTTCTCCTGTATGGGTTCTCATGTGCGTTTTCAGAGTATAGCCTTGATTAAATGATCTATGACATAGCTGGCAACTGTATGGTTTTTCACCAGTATGGATTCTCAAGTGTGCTTTCAGGTAATAAAAATGAGCAAACGAATTCTGACATAACTGACACGTGTATGGTTTTTCGCCAGAATGCATTCTCATGTGCGTTTTCAGATGACTACCTTGAGCAAATGATTTCTGACATAACTGGCATTTGTATGGTTTATCACATCCAAAAGATTTAGACGAAGACGCTTTTGCATCCACTTGGGATTTGGATTCGATAATATACAGACATTCTCCATCTCTAATCTTCGGTAAACGACCAGCAATTCCACTACAATCTGGATATATGTTCTTTGAGAAACTTTCAATTGGTTTATCAACAACGCCTCTACTACTAGATGCGATGAAATGATCAGATAGGTTAGCAGTTACTTCACTTCCCATTTTAAGATCCTGTGGCTGTGTTCCTTCATGAAGTGTAAACTGCTTCGCTGAAGAACTGCTCTTGGTATAAGGTTCATTGCGTGCGTGTTGCTTCTCAGTTGCATGAGTTCTTCTGTGTATCTTTAAACTTCCAAGTTGTGTGAATCTTTTATTACACACCTCACATGCATATGGTTTCTCTCCAGTATGAGTTCTCACATGAGTTTTTAAAGCAGAGCCTTCTGCAAATTGTTTTGGACATAACAGGCACTTGTATGGTTTTTCTCCTGTATGGGTTCTCATGTGCGTTTTCAGAGTATAGCCTTGATTAAATGATCTATGACATAGCTGGCAACTGTATGGTTTTTCACCAGTATGGATTCTCAAGTGTGCTTTCAGGATGACTACCTTGAGCAAATGTTTTCTGACATAAATGGCACCTGTATGGTTTATCACCAGTATGGGTTCTCATGTGCGTTTTCAGAGTACAATCATGAGCAAATGATTTCTGACATAACTGACACCTGTATGGTTTCTCTCCAGTATGGGTTCTCATGTGCCTTTTCAGATGACAATGATGAGCAAATGATTTCTGACATATCTGACACCTGTATTGTTTTTCTTCCATATTGGTTCTCGTATTCGCCATCAGGCTACTCACTTAATCGATAATTTCAGTTTTTCTCCAGTATAGGTTCTTTGTTGAGCTCCCATTTGATCACCTTGAGCATAAAGTTTCTGAAATAATTGATATCTCTGAAAATGATTCGTATGTGCGTCTCCAATCTCCAGATTCTAGAGAAAGTTTGGATTTTTATGGCTTTTGAAAAGCATGAGATTTTGATATTCACTTCAAACTGTGTAAGAAGTTCTGCAATTGTTGTTTCCACAGCCCTTCCAACACATTATCGACGATTTCATTTAACTTTTCGCTTTCAGATGCTTACAAGAAGGTTCCATATTTCATCTGTCAGCAGTAGTTGTTTTTCGAATATCGGAAGAATTAGTCACATAGAAAGATATTCTATATTCCGAAATTCTGAAGCTATCCAACCATTTTATAACAGAACATCCTATTGTTCAGCATCGATTTTCACTGTGTAGATGAACTACATGCGAAAGTTGTACTGAAATAAATCCAGTGTAATGTTCCTGAGGAAGATCAATTAGATGTAGTCTTTGTCTGGCAACTCAATATTGTAGCTTGTCTTCTTCATGCACTTGCTAAAAAGAACAGAACAAACTCAAGATTTGTATGTTTTAAAAATATAGAACATAAGTTCATTGCTGCTCATTACAGTGGAATAGCTATTCTCCATTTGTAGTTCAATGAATAATGGAAAGGCACAGTTTCAGCAATTCATTAAATAAATTCTGCTAAGATGCTGACTTGCTTAAACCAGCTATGCTACAGCTCTGTATCAAAGCAGAATGGCCTGACATATGGACTTAGAAGTACACCATTCCATCAAAAGTCAACTAAAGCATGTCAATTCTAAATCTCATATCTCATCTCATGTTCATAGTAGTTTCCAAAGTAGCACAAATAGCACAGGTTGTGTAAATTTGTGCACAAGGTCCCACATTATAATTATTTCATAGAAGATGTGGTTTTAAAATTGAGAACTGAATATGCAGAAAGCACTTCAGAGATAAAATGGACAATTTTTGAGTCCTAAATGTTCAGCAAAATCTTAAATGTTCTGAATAATGTTGCTTTTTAATAAATTAAAACAGCTGATGTGTAGCTCTATCGTCCATCTTTCTGGCTGTTTTTAACTGGTTCAAGAGTGGTAAATGCTCAATTAAAAAAATGAGACAAATTAACTGGATTGGCCACATGCTACATGGAAACTTGCTTCTGAGGAAAGTGCTTGAAGGAAAAATTGAAGGGAACCAGTATCACTCAGAAAACCAGTCACTCAGAACCAGTATCACTCAGAAAAATGACGTGGGAATCAATGATGGGTAAAGGAAACAGATGAGAATATAAATTAATTAAGAAATTCGTCGAATTCTCAGCTCTTTTGGCGTCGTCATCAAACGGCAATACCTTCACTCCTGGCGATGCAGAATTTCGAACAGCTGACACCATACGCAACATTGCCTTCCACGGTCCACCACTTTGACAGCTGTTTAACCAGGTGAGTTAACTCGTTCGAGGCTGTTTTTTTACCAAATGTGTCGTATTTAAATCAGATTCATTCCAAGCTCAACTGCCTTCATCTTGGTCAACAGTTTAATTGTTTCCAGGGTTGACTAGGCCTACTCCAACAGCCTACTGGTGGGTCTGCCAATTTGTCAGCTAGACTGGATAGGGTCGGTGCTCAACTCTGCAGCAAGTCACTGTCTCATATATGACCAGATACAATAACCTACACTGATTGCATGTTCATTCTAACAAGCTCTGCCTAATAACTTTCACAGCAATGAATAAACTTATGCCAGACTACATCTCAGACTTTTCCATTTGAGCCAGAACAGAAGTCGGCTCTTCATAAAGAAATCTGAGCTACAAGTCCCGCGGTCTTCTACGAGGTTTGGCGATTGTTCCTTCTCTGTCGCAGAACACACTGCATAGAACAGTCTTCAAGACATTGTTAAGAACACAGCATCTCTGGAAACATTCAAATCGCTATCTGCTTGCAAGACTTATCTTAATCATAATATTATGACTGTCATGGATTTGTTTAACTCATGTACAGTGCTATTTCCTTAGGCCTCGGCTGCACTACGGCGCTATAAAAATCGTCTTATTATTATCATAATCATTATCAATCATTATCATCATCATTATTATTATTATTATCAAAAATCTTTCTGTATCAAATAAATTGAGCATACATGGTAGGCTAAAAGGGCATTTTCGCGTATTTAATTCATAATGTTTATGGCCGAATATTTTAGCTGGATATCATGAAAATCATTTAAATAATTAAATACGCTAAAATTCAAGCCTACCTCCACTATCAATAAAATATGCTAAAATGCACTTTTAACGCATACACTATGATCAATCATGCCACTCAATAAATCACGATCATCTGTACCTATCGACCTAGACGATATCCGTTGAACAAGTAACAAAAATCAAACAATACATATAAAGGAAGTAATGGGAAACGTAAGATTGCTTAATTGTTTGACTTTACATTATTTACTTACACATGTTGGCCAAAGAGTTACAAAGAACGACATCAAGTGGTAGACCTATAATGTATGTATGTATGAGCACTTGTTATACTTTGATTTCTACTCAGAGGCGCTCCCGACCACACAGCGCGGACACCTCACGCCAAAGGCTCAAAGCGCATAATGTTCGTAGGAATGACTTTACAGCAATCGTCTACGAGAAAAATAAAACATTAAGCTTTTAATCAATCCAACTTCTATTTTAGCAAATAACTAGTTTCATCAATCCAACCATTTCAGCGCGGAAACTCGTCGAACGACATCGTATAACGACACTTCGTCTACGACATTCGCTAACGACATTTCGCTGTATCCATTACGGCTAATCAACAGAGGCCGTTCGTAGGAATGACTCTACAGCGATCGTCTACGGGAAAATAAAACATTAAGCTTTTTTAATAAATCCAGCTTCTATTTTAGCAAATAACTAGTTTCATCAATCCAACTTCCATTTCGGCCTATTACTGTTGCGGTGAAACCTCTTGTTATACATAGTCACTTTGAATATAGGCCTACCGATGTGCCAGAAAATTGGGACACCTAAAGCGCAAGTTTACCTTATAATGTTAGCAACTCTCTCGTTGTCATTAATTAAATGCGTTTGTCCACTAAATTACATGCACAGAGTTTAGAATCTAACCACGTTTGGCTTTAAATCGTATTTCCACAAAACCTTCAGCACAAAATGGCGAATAATTAAAATGTTTCACAAAGTTGGCAACTAGGCTGGATTTTGTGAGAGTATATCGTGTCATCTGGCGAATAATCATTTATTTGCTTGTGTATCATTGCGAATAGTCTATAATCGGGTTTTAAATTTTTAATCGACACTTTTCATACATTTACTCAGATATATTATAAATTATTTCACCATGTGCACTGGCATACACACAAATAGTTGATTTTTCCATCAAGTTCAGGGGAAAATGCCCCTGCCCCAAATGACGTTTCTGCAGGGACAACCTTTTGGGCTATAATAGCCTATTAGCGAAAAAACTAATACACTCCACAACTGTTTCACGACTTTGCAAATCAGCGCCACAACCATAGAGATGCATAATATATAAATATATCACTAGAGAGAGCATCTGCTATCTATGTTGATGCCGCAAAAAACGGCCTTGACCCTGAAGTCGCTCAAAATGGCGAAACGATCGAAGTTAACTTGTATAGCGTGTGGATGTAGCAACTTATTAAAGCCCGAAATCAAGGCCGCTGGAATATTGTTTCATCGAAAAGTGGTTATTTGTGTCTGTTGTACTTTTTGCAAGGCGTAAGCTTCGAATCGAAATTAAACAGTCTCGCTTTACCTTGACTGCGTAATATCGTGTGCTCTGTGGATAAGGGTTGGGTAACAGCACTTGTTCTTCTTGACTTAAATGCTGGTTTTGATACTGTAGACCGTAATCTTCTTTTGGTTTGAGTTTTTGGTCAAGCTCCGAATTGTTTTAAAAATCTTTTCATCTCCAAAGCTCTCAGTCAGAATACTAAAATGGTAACCATTGGCCTTCGTTTGGTTTTGCGTTTGGTCCACGCCTGTTTACTTTATAGACCAAACCACTAGGAATAAAACCACTTGACAGTAATTCACTGGGATATGAGTATAGGGCCTGCCACATTTCATTTGATAGTTCGTCTTGTGACTCACCTGTGCACTGACTTTAAGAGATTTAGTCCGGGATGGCTACAAATAAAATAAAAAAGAGAAACGTCTTCAGGGAACGCTCGAGTAGACGAGGAAGAGAACCAGGTATTAGCTTAGCCCGCAGAGTTGGAGGAAGGTCGAATGGTTCAATGGACATGGCATTATAATGTGCTGATAGGAAAGGACAAATGAGGATGGAGATAGACGTGGCTATATGGGTATATTTCACAACCGGAGGCAAATTATATAAATTTCCGTCTTCTCCTTTGGGCGGCTTACACAAAGAATAAAATCATAATGTATAATTTTTAAATACATCATAGGGCATAAGTTAGTTATAAAAATTATTTATGTTATATTATTTAGATGATTAGTCTGAGAAAAAATTATAAAGTCCAATTTTAACCCGAAATTGCATTGTCTTTTCTAATGGTGCGTCAATTCAACGTTACGTTAGGGTAACAGCTGAAACGCTGACCTGATGTTTTAAATTTTTTAGATCATTAACTTACATATATCCATTGCTCCATATGGTTTTATTAAATTATTAACGAACTAAATAATTAAAAATAAATAAAACCCTCTGTCTTCAAATATTGCTTACAACTCCGTTACGAATGGGTTTCTGCCATCTGTGGAATGAATTGAAAACTCAATTTTTTTAAATTGACATCTTCGATAGCAGGGAACCAGTCTGCATTGATTTTACCAAAAGAAATCAATATGGATGTTTGCTTCTGTTGACAATTTGCGGAAATTTATCCGGTAATGTTATAGTATAAAAAAGATTTACAACTCCGTGACGGTAATTATTGCATTTTGCGTGTGTATATAATTTTTTTTTTTCTTTCAGAAATAATATTGAAACTGACAGCCTGGCCACTATAAACTAACTATTTTTTATATCTTAACTCGCCCTGTAAGCGTGGAGACCTAATTATGAATATTTTACAACTCCGTTACTACAACTCCGTTACTTTATTTTTCTATTAAAATGAATTTATTTAATGGTACATGTAGATAATTTATCGTCATAATAATTTATTTTGCTGTGTAATAATTTAATAAACACTTAATACTAATTAATCACTAATTATAAATAGTGGCGGTATCTTGTAATGTGTATTTAGTACGTAACGGAGTTGTAAATATTTAGGAATCAAAGTTGTATGTGTTTCACATAGTAAAAAACTGAAATGAAAAATTAGGCCAAATCTGTCAAATTTAAGCGCTGCTCAATATTAAGTATGCTTCAGCACTTCTAGTAAAATATTTGTGTAAGAAATTTTTTAAATTTTGCATGACTTTATTTTTCTCTAATTCTATTTCTGAATTTGCCTCCGGTTGTGAAATATACCCATATACTGGCTATTGGTGCCTATAGTGGCTATTGTGACTTATGATATCTTGGAACGGAGCGCACAGTTCCATTTACATCTCAATGAATGGATCAGAGCGACTATACACTGGGCCGAATACAACAAAAACCCAAACCAAAAGAAGCTTATGCACGCAGAACGGTAGCACCTATAGTAGGCCTGTACCGTGGCATTGGAATGACAGATGATGTTCACAAAACTTCACATTGGCGATCTGCTATTCTTCATACCAGAGACTTGGTACATTTACTTTACAAGTACTTTTAACGGATATTACTAATAGGCATCGATTCCGGCCGCAGGTCTCAACGTAGCAGGCTTTATAGACATACTTTGTAGGCAGCATGCGGACATGCTAGCTTTGCGATATTACTATGCAGTAGGTTATATTTCGGCTACTTTTTGTAATGGAGAGTTGCAATATTAGTTTGAATAACGTAGTTTACAGTTCTCTGTATTAACCATTAAGTTTAGTTACAGAAGAAAGAAAATTTTGCTTTGATGTAGTCTTACATTCCGTAACTCTTTCTTCTTAGTCTAACGAATTTGTGTCAGAAATTGAGTAAAAGAATTCAAATTTCCAGACAATCGCTCGAATAAACCTCGGTAGAACGTGAAGAAATTAATTTAAGTGGCTGAGATCAAAACGTAGCCTAATTGGAGATGGGCAGTAGGCAGTAGCACAGAGACCTAGGGCCTACATGTATCTAAGTGAATCGATAATTGCAACGAGCCTACAGTCACGTTTAGAGCCTCTTTGCTGGCTCGAAGGCACTCTATTATAGAGCCGATTAAGAACTATGTATACGTTGTGCAGGACGAGTAATTGCAATATTATTGTATTAAGTGCTCATCGAAACAAAGCATTTAAAAGAAAGCTCATCAAAGATCTTCACGACCTGACTTAAGAATACCACAATCGAATAGAATGTATGTATGTATGCATATGTATGCGGTGCCTCTTAGGTTCCGCTCCTGTGTATTTACAAGAGCTCTGTCGCTCTACTTTGGATGTGCAGGGACGTAGAGCTCTCCGCTCCTCCACACATGGTGAACTTCTTGTTCCCCGTGCGCGAACTGCTCTTAGACAGCATCGCGCTTTCTCTGTTGCTGGCCCCATGGTTTGGAATGGGCTCCCATTAACATTACGCCTTATTCCTAGAGTTCATTTAGATGCGTTTTACTCTAGCCTTAAAACCATCCTTTTCAGCCGTGGAGCGCTCCTGAGTAGTAACCTTGAAGGGGCGCTATATAAATCTTTGGAATGAATGCATGTAACTATGTATGTATGTATGTATGCATGTATGCTAGGGTGATCCTTAAAAATAAAAGACTGAAACTACTGTTCTCCAAGGTTCCATTCCATCCAGAAACATCACAAAAAGTTGTATGAACATTTTTTAATATTTAGGACTAGCACAACACCATCAAAGTTTTACCATATAATCAATATACGAACACTCGAACAGTAAGCATATCAACCAAGAATACTTAAACCAGGAATAAATTCAACTACTTGTATAGGTCCAAATTACAACGCAATGACATTTATTGCGTGCCTGATGGCACTGTGATTACACTGATTAGTGATTAACATTATTAATTAGTTATTATCATTGCTACTGAAGCACTTAGTCAATGTCAATGGGGCCTTGATCGCTCCTTTGTTGGTGCCGAAAACGAGTTGCTTGGGATGCAGAAAAGCAAATGAGCCAGAAGCATAGAACAAAAATCAGAGGCGCTAGTAGCGGAAGAACCAGAAGCAGAACCAGCAGCAGAAGAACTAGAAGCGGAAGAACCAGAAGCAAAAAAATCAGAAGCAGAATCAGCAGCAGAAGAAACAAAAGCAGAGGAACCACAAGCAGAAGAAACAGAACACCAGCAACAGAAGAGTGC
Source organism: Aporrectodea caliginosa (assembly GCA_020284085.1). Taxonomy (NCBI): domain Eukaryota; kingdom Metazoa; phylum Annelida; class Clitellata; order Crassiclitellata; family Lumbricidae; genus Aporrectodea; species Aporrectodea caliginosa. The sequence continues at coordinate 951,624 of JACEVL010000186.1, forward strand.
CATAAAGTGGAGAGTGACACCAGCTTCCACTGTTCTTACTGCAGAGAGCTTTACAGCGACCAACATGAAGAAACGTGGATTCAATGCTTACCATGCAAGTACTGGTGCCATGTTTAGGCTCGCTATAAATGACAGTCTAATAATAATAATAATAATAATAATAATAATAATAAAATAATTTACAAAAATTTGCAGAGTTATAAGCATGCAAAGTCCGTTTTTTATGCTGGCCCACCCTGTATTTTTACAATGATTTAACACAAAACCTTAAAACAGAAAGTTAAACAGCAATAGTAAAATAACAGCTGAATCTGCACTGGTATAAAATTGCAGTATATTACACAAAATTATGTTCCATTCCCAGTTAGTGACATGCAGCTTATTTATTTAGAGGCTAAGGACAGAATAAAGTATATCATAAAAATCACCAAAAGACAAGAAACCACCAAATATTCAGGATCCATGACAATCTTGATTACACAAGTATCTTATGCAATGACCAAACATTATGTCAAACACTTAATCTAAGCGAATTATGCTAATTTCACTACTTAATATACCATGTATGCAGTGGCAATAGGCTAATTATCAATGGTCTAAAAGAGCACACAATGAAATACAGTGTTTTGTTAAGTATCTAGCCTAGCAGATGTATTTGTGCAGCACTGCAGCTATATTTAATATAACAATAAAGTTCTAAAGTAGTCGAACGCAGAACGAAAGACTTTACTGCTAATTTTGCTTCTTTAGTATCTGCAGCACAACATTTCATTTTGCTGACCTGCAATCATTCTACAGTCCTATAATTATGAGAAGAAGAAGAAAGCATATAAGGAGGAACCTCTAGATTATCTACCGTCACTACCTCGAAAGTCTAAGTATTCTGAAATGATATTGGTACAAAGAAGCTATTCATGCATGTATGTATCTTGTTTTCAACTGGAATTATGTGGAACAGGTCAGCAACTAAGTCATCAGGTCGACAAAATCGATGGCTAGAACAATGCTCTAGAAATTCTTTCTCTATTTCAAACAATTTGTCGCATAATCCACATCCAAAAGATTTTGACAAAGACACTTCTGCATCCACATGAGAATTGAATTTGCTAATATACACGAATTCTCCATCTCTAATTTTCGGTAAACGACCAGCAATTCCTCTTAAATCCGGATACATGTTATTCGAGAAACATTCATCTGGTTTATCAATAATGCCTGCACTACTAGCTGTGATGAAATGATGAGACAGGTTAGCAGTTACTTCACTTCCCATATTAAGATCCTGAGGCTGTGTTCCTGTGTCAAGTCTAAACTGCTTGGCTGAAGAACTGTTCTTGGTATAAGGTTTATTGCTTGTGTCTTGCTTCTCATTTGCATGAGTTCCTCTGTGTTTCTTTAAACTTCCAAGTTGAGTGTATCCTTTATTACACACCTCACATGTGTATGGTTTTTCTCCTGTATGAGTTCTCACATGAGTTTTTAAAGCAGAGCCTTCTGCAAATTGTTTTGGACATAACAGGCACTTGTATGGTTTTTCTCCTGTATGGGTTCTCATGTGCGTTTTCAGAGTATAGCCTTCATTAAATGATCTATGACATAGCTGGCAACTGTAAGGTTTCTCACCAGTATGGGTTCTCAAGTGTGCTTTCAGGTGATAATGATGAGCAAATGAATTCTGACATAACTGACACGTGTATGGTTTTTCGCCAGAATGCATTCTCATGTGCGTTTTCAGATGACTACCTTGAACAAATGATTTCTGACATAACTGGCACTTGTATGATTTATCACCAGTATGGATTCTCATGTGCGTTTTCAGAGTACAACCATGAGCAAATGATTTTTGACATATCTGGCACCTGTATGGTTTTTCTCCAGTATGCGTTCTCATGTGCGTTTTCAGATGATCTTCTTTAGCAAATGATTTCGGACATAAATGACATGTGTATGGTTTTTTGCTAGTATGTGTCCATATGTGCTTTTTCAGATTACATCCTTGAGCAAATGATTTCTGACATAACTGACACTTGTATGGTTTTTCACCAGTATGGGTTCTCATATGCTTTCTCAGATTACTACGATTAGCAAATGTTTTCTGACATAACTGGCACCTGTATTGTTTTTCTCCCGTATTGGTTCTCGTATTCGCCATCAGGCTACTCATTTGATTGATAATTTCACTGTTTTTCTCCAGTATGGGTTCTTTGGTGAGCTCCCAGTTGATCACTTTCAGCATAAGGTTTCCGAAATAATTGACATCTGTGTGGTTTTCTAAAAATGATTTGTATATGCTTCTTCAATCACCAGATTTTAAACAAAGCTGGGATTTGTATGGCTTTTGAAAAGTATGAGTCTTGGCACGCACTTCAAAGTTTCCAAAGCCTCTGCAAAGGTTTCTGCAATTGTTTTTGTCATAGCCTTTCCAGCACCAGCAGTGTCCAGTTTCTCACATTATCGACGATTTCATTTAACTTTTTCCTTTCAGCAGTAGTTATTTTCGAGTAAAGGAAGAATTAGTCATATGGAAAGATATTCTATGACGAAATACTGAAGCAATCCAACCATTGTATAACAGAACAGCTTTATCCTATTGTTCAGCATGATTTTCACTGTATAGATGAACTGGTTGACTACAAGCGAAAGTTGTACTGAAATAAATCCAGTGTAATGTTCCTGAGGAAGATCAATTAGATGTAGTCTTTGTCTGGCAACTCAATATTGTAGCTTGACTTCTTCATGCACTTGCTAAAAAGAACAGAACAAACTCAAGATTTGTATGTTTTAAAAATATAGAACATAAGATCATTGCTGCTCATTACAGTGGAATAACTGTTCTCCATTTGTAGTTCAACGAATAATGGAAAGGCACAGTTTCAGCAATTCATTAAATAAATTCTGCTAAGATGCTGACTTGCTTAAACCAGCTATGCTACAGCTCTGTCTCACAGCAGAATGGCCTGACATATGGACTTAGAAGTACACCATTCCATCAAAAAGTCAACTAAAGCATGTCAATTCTAAATCTCATATGTCATCTCATATGTTCATAGTAGTTTCCAAAAGTAGCACAAATAAAACAAGTTGTGTAAATTTGTGCACAAGGTCCCACATTATAATTATTTTATAGAAGATGTGGTTTTAAAATTGAGAACTGAATATGCACAAAGCATGGGGGTCCGGTGGCGCGTTGGATAACATCTGGCGAAGAGCGCGAGAGGTACCGAGTTCGAGCCCCGTTAGGGCGGATTGCTTTGTAGGCTGCTATTAGCGCCGTGTATTACAGGCTGTCTGTTCTGTTAGTAGTTAACTAGTTAAGATTGTTTCAATTGCATAACATGTAAATGTACAGCGCAGTGCGTTTGTCAGGCGCTAAATTAAAGAAAAGATATTATATTATTATTATTAATATTACTTCAGAGATAAAAGGGACAATTTTTGAGTCCTAAATGTTCAGCAAAAGTCTTAAATGTTCTGAATAATGTTGCCTTTTAATAAATTGTGGCTCTATCATCCATCTTTCTGGCTGTTTTTTGTAACTGGTTCAAGAGAGGTCAATGCTCAATACAAAAAAAGACAAGACAAATGAACTGGATTGGCCACATGCTACATGGAAATTGGCTAATGAGGAAAGTGCTTGAAGGAAAAATTGAAGGGAAGACACAACCAGAAAAATGAAGCGGGAATAAATGATGGGTAAAGGAAACGGGTCTAGGACATATCCCCCCGGACGTTTCCCCCTGAAGTTGGACTGATGAAAATAATTTTCCTTAAATAGAAGATGAATTGATAGACTGCTCTTATTTTTTTAAATTATTATTATTAAATATTATTATTATTATTATCATTATTATTATAAAATCATCATGCGTTGCACAATAGAGATTTATTATTATTATTATTTTCATTCTTCTTCTTTTTATTATTATTATAATTTTTTTATTTTGCCCTGAGGTACCTCATTGAGGCTCATTCCCCCAGGGTCTTAGAAATTATAAAAGTGTTGTATTCTGGAACGGCTACCCCTCCTCCATGTGAATTAAGGGTTTATTATTATTATTATTATTATTATTATTATTATAAAAAACATCATGCATTGCACAATAGGGATTTATTATTATTATTATTATTATTATTATTATTATTATTATTATATTATTATTATTATATTGTATTATTATTATTATATTGTATTATTATTATTAATATTATTAATATGCTAAAGTCGTAGTTTACGTTGCTAAATTATTTGATATTGTCACTTTAACATGGAAGCTGGATTGATGAAAAATTTGTTTCCCTAAATGGAACTGGGATTGATTAAAACATTCCTGTGTTCAAAATTGAAGTTGGATTGATCGAAATAATTTTTTCCGTAAATAGAAGCTGGATGGATGAATTCAGTTTTCGATTCATAAGAAGCTGGATTGATGAAAATAATTGTTTCAGTAATTAGAAGCTGGATCCTTGAGAATATAATCTTTGCTTAAATAAAAGTTCCATTGATGAAAAATATTTCTTTCGTCAATTAGAAGTTGGATTGATAAAAGTAATTTTTTCCAATAAAATTGAAGATGGATTGATGAAAATATTTCTCGATTAAATGGAAGCTGGATTGATGATAGTTAACATGCACATAGGTAGACTGCTTACTTACCAACGTCAAGTACGGCATTGAAGATATTAGAATAATTTAGCAACGTAAACTACGACTTTACCATTAATATTATTACTGTCGTCGTCGCCGCAGCAGCATCATCATAACGAAAGTGCTTGAGGGAAAAATTGAAGGGAAGACACAACCAGAAAAATGAAGCGGGAATAAATGATGGGTAAGGGAAACGGTTCTAGGACATTTCCCCCCGGACGTTGCCCCCCAGAGTTGGACTGATGAAAATAATTTTCCTTAAATAGAAGTTGAATTGATGGACTGCTCTTATTATCATTATTATTATTATTATTATTATTATTACTATTATTACTATTATTATTATTATTATTATTATTATTATAAAATCATCATAGGTTACACGATAGAGATTTATTATTATTATTATTTTCATTCTTCTTCTTTTTATTGTATTGTATTGTATTGTATTTGAACACTTGTTATAGCGCCTCTACCAGATTGCCCATTCAGAGGCGCTCCCGACTACTGCGCGGACGCTGAATCGGAGTTTCACGCCGAAGCGCATGAGCAATTGCGAGTGAAGGACTTGCCCAGGGTCCCTACGCGGCAACTTTGAGGTGGATTCGAACCCGCAACCCTCCAGCTGCAAGGCACCGAACATACCCCTATACCACCGCGCCCCAGTTGTATTGTGATGTGTTGTGTGTTGTATTGTACTCCACGTTTATAATGCGACCGAGCCACCCGCAGTAAAGATTATTATTATTATGATTATAAAAACATCATGCATTGCACAATAGAGATTTATTATTATTATTATATTGTATTATTATTATTATATTGTACTAGCATTTTTTACCCGGCGTTCGCCCGGGTTTTCCCCAGGCGTAATTTTTAACGGCTGCAAATAAAGGCTACTTACTTACTATATTTGCTGATGGGCTTCAAATATTTAAAAATGTCCATATATCTGAATGGAAACGATATTTAGAGGTGAACATAGTTGCTTTGCCCGTAGGCTACTGCACGGGTTATCTCTACCTTATAATTATAGGCAATATTATTTGTTCCCCGTACTACACGGGTTTATAAATTATAATACGCTTTTTATTTTCCGTGAGCCAGCGTGACGTAAGATTGCATATTTAGTCGCGTGACGTAATTTAATATTTAGTGACGTGAACAAATGGGCATGCTATAGCCAGTATTATAAGATAGCCTCGCCGAAACAGTTGTAAATTTAAAATGTCCATATATCGGCGTTTAAATAAAATTGCCAGCTGAAAATAGTCGCGTTGAATTAGACGTTGCGTAATAATGTTTTGTAAATTTTTTCAAATCGCTAAACCGTTCCGTTTCGGAGCCTTTAGCCGGACACCCAAACATACATACATACATACGGAAGGACATCGTAAACAGACTAAGAATTATAATATAAGATTATTATTATTAATATTATTAATATTATTACTGTCGTCGTCGCCGTATCATCATCATCATATCATCATTATTATCAAAAATCTTTCTGTATCAAATAAATTGAGCGTACACTATGACCATTCGTCACTGAATAAACTACACTCATTTCTATCTACCGACCTAGACGACATCCATTGAACAAGTACCAAAACTCAATGGGAAACGTAAGAATGCTTAGCTGTCTGACTTAAAATTACTTATTCAAGCATCTAGTCATTCTAATGGTATAATGTTCGTCGGATTGATTTGCCAGCCATCGTCTACGGGAAAATAAAACATTAAGCTCAAATCATAGCATAGCATTGTCGTTATCTAAATGTGTTTACCCACTTAATTATATGCACAGAGTTTATAAACTAACCAGGCTTGGCATTAAATCGAATTTCCACATAATCTGGAAATAATAATAATGTGGTCATCGACACAAAATGGCGAACGATTGAAGTGATTAACTACGATGAAAAGTAAGCAGGATTTACAGAACGCACAGCCTGTCATCTAGCGAATACACTTTAACATTCTCCATTAACTAAAATTTTAAATCTTATGTAAAATAATTATTAATAGTCCTATTTCTAAAATTGCTGGTTTTGACATTTAAATAGCACCAAAAAAAAGAAGTGAACGGGCTCTATGAGAACTGGCACATTATGGCGCCAGCACGACCAATATCAAACCGAAATTTAATTATTTCTATAATAATAACTTCATTCAAGATCATACATTGTATGTACTTTTGGGGAAAAACATAATTATTTTATTTACATGTATGTCATTGTGAATGGTCTATAATCGGGTTAAAATGAACTTCTAATTCATTTACTGAGATATTATAATAAATTATTTCATCATAATTATGCACTGGCATACGTATAAACATTCAGAGAGGGGAGAGCGAGAGCGAGAGCGAGAGCGAGAGAGAGAGAGAGAGAGAGAGAGAGAGAGAGAGAGAGAGAGAGAGAGAGAGAGAGAGAGAGAGAGAGAGAGAGAGAGAGAGAGAGAGAGAGAGAGAGAGAGAGAGAGAGAGAGAGAGAGAGAGAGAGAGAGAGAGCATTCGAATAGGCCTACCTTAAAACTGCTAATCAATAGTTCGACCTCGCATTTCTACGTCATCCCGTCTTTCAATTCATTATCCCGAAACAATTTTTGCAACTGTTGCCATAGTTATTGTTTATTATCAGTTTTAAGGCTACTGTACTGAACATTAGTCTACGTCAGAAGTGCATTGTAATCGATGCTTTGTTCTACGTCATTATTACGTAATCAATCTTCCGGAGACAATGCGAATGACGGTTGGTTTGCTTCGAAAACATGAACGTGAAAAATCCTAAAAATCCGAGTATTAAAACGAAGGTCAGCTGAAGCAAAGTTTTTAATAGTATGCTATATAAATATAATTCATATTTGCTCTAATGATAAAGCGAGTTCTGTAAAATGAACAATTGGCAAGGCTACACCAAAACATGAAGTCAACCCTAAGATCAGTGTTTCTTTGTTTTTGAATGATCAATAAGCAGGCTTGAATTAAGGGGGTGCTAGTGTGCTGCAGCACCCGGGCCCGCAGTTTTGAGGCCCCCACATTTTATAAATATGTGCGTGGTGGACTGGTGTTCGTCAGAGGTAATCACAGCACCCAGGCCTTAATGCGGACCTGCCAATAAGCAATAAGGCGTTAGCACTCAAAACCCCATGTCTTTAGGCCTACGTGGCTTTACTATAATAGCCTTGTAATACTGCATTCTATACCATACTTGATTCCAATAATTGAACTTGGGAAACATTGCATTTATTTATCTTTTAGCAGTGTGACATTATAAAGTTGAAGTCCTCAACTTCTTTCTTCATGTGATACAAAGATAAGCTAAACTTACGACATTAAAGTGCAAGTCAACAAATCAATATCAAATTATCTTCTGCATTAGTCTCTCTACAAACTCTAGATTAAAATATGCTTGTAGCATGCTTAAATGCATAAAAAGTGATCTTTAGCGTGTAGCGCTTGGTTTAAAAGGATAATTCTGCTACCAGAGATGGAAGACAATGAGAAGAAGAGTCCTATAGATAAGATGGAGCACATGTGCACTGCTAGAGAATTATGCCTAAGCATGAGAACCTTAAACTGTTGATTAGATAACCATCTCTGTGTGCAATATGCGACATTTGCCATTAAAGATTTACTCGTAAACTACTCTACAGTCAGGTTGCTTATATTAGTTTCCTACAAGGATATAAACTAGTTAAATTAAAATGAAAAAGATCAATGCGAGTAACAAATTTTAGTGTATTAAACAAATATGTTCCATTCAGATAAATAGAAGTACATTATATGTAAAATTTATGAAATTAAACTTATTTATTTAAAGGCTAAGAACAGAATAAAGTGTAGCATAAAAATTACCAAAGACAGTAAAACACAAAATATTCAGGATACATGACAATCTTGATTTATACACATTAATTTATCTCTCGCGTTGACCAAACATAATATCCAACACTAAAAACCCAAGTAGAATAAGCTAATTAATTTAACTACTTAACACATCATGAATGCAACATTGACAATATAATAATAATAATATTTATTCTTTAATGAAGTGCCTGACAAACACAATGTGCTGTACATGTACGTTATGGCGATTAAACAATTCACAAGCACACAAATTACAGAAGACATAAATCAACAAAGTTGCAGTCACAAGGCGCAAGCTGATTGTACTTTTGCTGCCAACTAGGGAATGAAGGCATCAGCTAAACCCAGGGTCCTTACGGGAATCGAACCGGGTCCGTGAAACTTAAGGCAAGAGTGTTATCCACTATACTATCACCCTTCCCATGGTAAGTATCAATAATTTAAAATAGTCTCACAAAATGATGTACTCTGTTAAGTCCAGTAAAAGTATTTGTGCAGCCAAATTTAATATTTAACAATACTACAAAGTTGTCAAGTACTGGAACCCAGAACGAAAGACTGTACTGCGCCTTCAGCAACTATGGCGTAAAATTTCATTTTTATGACCTGCAGTAATTCTACAGTCTTACATTTATGTGAGAAGATGGCAACATTAGGGCATTGATCTACAGCACTAGAACAATGCTCTAATGATACAAACATTTTATACTTTATTGTTCCTTTCCACTAACAAATTCAAATCGAATCATTCTTAAATAGTAATGATAACAGTTTATTATCTACATCAGAATTCCGACAGTGTAAGTATTCGGAAAATGGTTCAAAGTTACTTAACTATTCATGGATGTATGAATGTATCCCATCACTTTAACATCATCTCTTCTTCATCTCAAATTACAACTGTTTTCAACTGTAATTACGTGGAATCCTAATTCAGAAAAGATCAGCAACTAAGTCATCAGGTGGAGAAAATCGATGGCTAGAACAATGCTCTAGAAATTCTTTCTCTATTTCAAACAATTCGTCACATATACCACATCCAAAGGATTTAGACAAACACGCCTTTTCATCCACTGGAGATTTGAATTTGCTAATGTACGCAAATTCTCCATCTCCGATTTTCAGTAAACGACATGCAATTCCATCAGAATCCTTTGAGAAACGTTCGTCTGATTTATAAATAACACCTGCAATACTAACTTTGACGAAATGATCAGATATTTTAGCAGTGACTTCACTTCCCATTTCAAGATCCTGGGTCTGTGTTCTTGTATCAACTTTGAACTGCTTCGCTGAAGAACTGCTCTTAGTACAAGGTTTATTGCTTATGTGTTGCTTCTTAGTCGCATGAGTTCTTCTGTATTTCTTCAGACTTCCAAGTTGATTGAATCCTTTATCATAAACCTCACATGCGTATGGTTTTTCTCCTGTGTGAGTTCTCATATGACTTTTTAGAGAGCTGCCTACTGTAAATTGTTTCTGGCATAACTGACAATAGTATGGTTTTTCTCCAGTATGGGTTCTCATGTGCCTTTTCACATTATCACTGTGAGAAAAGGCTTTCTGACATAATTGGCACCTGTATGGTTTTTCGTCAGTATGGGTTCTCGTGTGCCTTTTAAGATGACTACTATCAGCAAATGATTTACGACAAAACTGGCACCTGTATGGTTTTTCACCAGTATGAAATCTCATGTGCGTTTTAAGATGACTACCTTGAACAAATGATTTCTGACATAACTGGCACCTGTATGGTTTTTCACCAGTATGAGTTCTCATGTGCCTTTTCAGAGTATCACCTTTATTAAATGATCTATGACATCGCTGGCAACTGTAAGGTTTTTCACCAGTATGGGTTATCAAATGTGCTTTCAGATGATAATGATGAGCAAACGAATTCTGACATAACTGACAAGTGTATGGTTTTTCGCCAGTGTGGGTTCTCATATGCTTTCTCAGATTACTATGATTAGCAAATGTTTTCTGACATATCTGACATCTGTATTGTTTTTCTTCCATATTGGTTCTCGTATTCGCAATCAGGCTACTCATTGAATTGATAATTTCACTGTTTTTCTCCAGTATGGGTTCTTTGGTGAGCTCCCAGTTGATCACCTTGAGCATAAGGTTTCTGAAATAATTGATACCTCTGTGGTCTTTCTGAAAATGATTCGTATGTGCGTCTCCAATCACCAGATTCTAGTGAAAGTTGGGATTTGTATGGCTTTTGATATTCACTTCAAACTTATTGTCTGTGTAAAAGGTTCTGCAATTGTTGTTTCCAACACCAGCACTGTCCAGTTTAGTGACGACGATCGCATTGTTCAAACTGTGGATAAAAGTGACAAACTTTGACTTTGTCAGTTGATCACCTTCACGTACGGTTTACGTATGGTTTATGAAATAATTCACACCTGTGAGGTTTTTCTTAGAATGATTCATATGCACTTCACCAATCACCAAATTTTAGATAAAGCTGGGTTTGTATGGCTTTTGAAAAGTATGAGTCTTGGCACGCACTTCAAAGTTTACAAAGCCTCTGCAAAGGTTTCTGCAGTTGTTGTTGTCATAGCCTTTCCAGCACCAGCAGTGTAAAGTTTCTCACATTATTGATGATTTGATTTAATTTTCCCTTTCAGATGCTTACAAGAAGGAAGCATGCTTCATCTCTCAGCAGTAGTTATTTTTGAGTAAAGGAAGAATTAGTTACATAGAAAGATATTCTATGACGAAATACTGAAGCTATCCAACCATTTTATAACAGAACACCTTTATCCTATTGTTCAGCATCGATTTTCAGTGTAGATGAACTGGTTGACTACATGCGAAAGTTGTACTGAAATAAATCCAGTGTAATGTTCCTGAGGAAGATCAATTAGATGTAGTCTTTGTCTGGCAGCTCAATATTGTAGCTTGTCTTCTTCATGCACTTACTAAAAAGAACAGTACAAGATTTGTATGTTTTAAAAATATAGAACATAAGTTCATTGGTGCTCATTACAATGGAATAACTGTTCTCCATTTATAGTTCAAAGAATAGTGGAAAGGCACAGTTTCAGCAATTCATTATCTAAATTCTGCTAAGATGCTGACTTGCTTAAACCATTTATGCTACAGCTCTGTCTCAAAGCAGTATGGCCTAACATATGGACTTAGAAGTACACAATTTCATATATGGACTTAGAAGTCAATTCTAAATCTCATATCTCATATCTTCATAGTAGTTTCCAAAAGTAGCACAAATAAAACAAGTTGTGTAAATTTGTGCACAAGGTCCCACATTATAATTATTTTATAGAAGATGTGGTTTTAAAATTGAGAACTGAATATGCACAAAGCACTTCAGAGATAAAAGGGACAATTTTTGAGTCCTAAATGTTCGGCAAAAGTATTAAATGTTCGGTATAATGTTGCCTTTTAATAAATTAAAATAGCTGATGTGTAGCTCATGGAAATAATAAAATAATAATACAACTCTACCTCCACTTTCAATAAAATAGGCTAAAATGCACTTTAACCTATGCCTTCAATGCGGTTATATGAAACTCGTAGGTAAGCAGTCAACCAATGCCCATGAATATTGTAATCAGTCCAGCTTCCATTTAAGAGAAATATTTTCATCAATCAAACTTCTATTAAGGCAAGAATTATTTTCGTCAATCCCACTTCTATTTATGCAAAAAACTTCAATAACTTCAGCTTCTATTGAAGAAAAGACTTAGCTTAATCAGTCCAGCTTCTGTTTATGAATACAATTATTTCCATCAGTCCAGCTTGTATTTAAACAAAGAATTAGTTTAACCGATCCAACTTCCCTTTAGGCCAACGACTTTTTTCATCAATCCAGCTTCTATTGCATCAAAAACTTATTTCCAACAATCCAGCTTCTATTTATGATGAAAAATTATTTCGATCAATCCAGCTTCTATTTAAACACAGAAATGGTTTCATCAATCCCACTTCCATTTAGGGAAACAATTTTTCATAAATCCAGCTTCCATTTTAAATTGAACATATGAAATAATTTACCGACCAAAACTATGGGATTACCAAAGACAATGGTTTTACCAAAAATCTTTATGTATCAAATAAATGGAACGTACACTGTGATCATTCAAGTCACTCAATCAATCACAACCCTCTGTATTTACCGACCCAGATCCAGATGATATCCATACAACAAGTACGGTACAAAAAATCAAGATAAAAACTCTTTAGTGTATTTAATTCATGATGCTAGTGCTACCAGCCAAGTATTTTAGCACATTTTATTATTTCTCTTATGTGTCTTCGTAAATGGAAGCTGGATTTATAAAAAGAAATGCTTGCCGAAATGGAAGTTGGATTGATGAAACTAGTTATTTGCTAAAATAGAAGCTGTATTGATGAAAAAGCGTTGTAGATGACTCGCCCTTGCATGGTTCTGCGACAACTCATCTATAGACTTTTCCTCTACGACACTTCGTCTACAGACATTTAAGCCTACGAGTGTATCTATATCCATTAGGCTAATCAACAGAGGCAGCTAAAACATGCTAAATATTCTCAGGAATCCAGCTTCTAATTACTGAAACGATTATTTTCATCAATCCAACTTCTATTGAATGGGAAACTTAGTTTCATCCATGCATCCAGCTTGGTGTCCAGCTTCTATTTACAGGGAAAAATTATTTCCATCAATCCAGTTTCTATTTCAACACAGGAATGTTTTCATCAATCCCACTTGCATTTGAAAGTGACAATATCAAAATAACTTAGTACACAAAGTGTCTGTTGACGAAATATCTGTAGACGAAATGTCGTGACACCCCATTGCATGGGTTTCGGCGTTGGTCGAATACAAGTTGGATCTACGAAAAGAATTCTTGTTAAATAGAAGTGGGATTGATGAAAATAACTTTAGGTTAAAGAGAAGTGGGATTGATGAAAAGAATCTTGCCTAAATAGAAGCTGGATCCATGAGAGTTATCAAGAAAATCATTGAAATAGTAAATACGATCAAATACACGTCTATGTCCACTATAAATAAAATACGCTAAAATGCACTTTGGTAATCCCGTAGTTTAGGTTGCTAAATTATTCTAATGTCTTCAATGCCGTACTTGACTTGACGTTGGTAAGTAAGCACTCTACCTATGTCTATCATAACTATAATCAATCCCGCTTCCATTTCATGGAGAATTATTTTTAATCAATCCAGCTTCCATTTAATGAAAAAAATGACCCAACTTCTATTTCACCAGAAAAATATTTTTCATCAATGGAACTTTTATTTAAGCAATGAACTTATCTCATGGGTCCAGCTTCGACTTACAGAAACAATTACTTTCATTATTCCAGCTTCTATTGCATCAAAAACTTAGTTTCATTAATCCAGCTTCTATTTACGGTAAAAATTATTTCCATCAATCAAACTTCTATTTAAATATAGAAATGGTTTCATCAATCCCACTTCCAGTTAGCGAAACAATTTTTTTTCCTCAATCCAGCTTCCATTTTAATTTGATGATATAAAATAATTTAGCAACCTAAACTACGGGTTTACCATGCACTTTTACCAAAATCAACCGTCACATAACCATAATGTTGAAGTAATGGGAAACGTTCGATTGCTTAACTTTACATTACATGTCAATTACGCAAGTTGACCAAAGAGTTACAAAGAACGATGAATGACTTCGTCTAACGGCATCTAGTGGTCTAATGTTCGTTGGAATGACTTTCAGGCCATCGTCAACGGGAAAATAAATATTAAGCTAAAATCATAATATTACCATCACTCTCATTAACTGAATGCGTTTGTCCACTAAATAATATGCACAGAGTTTAGACTCTAACCACGTTTGGCAGTAGATCGAATTTACACAAAATCTGTCAGACAAAAAAATCAGCATAGAAATCAGCACAAAATGGCGAACGATTTAAATATTTGACTACGATGACACCTAAGCTGGATTTTGTGAGAGTATAATCGTGTCATCTAGCGAATAGATTTTAAGTGCTAGAGAGGAAGAAATTGGAGTCACCACAACTCGTCGAACGACATTTCATCAACGACACTTCGTCTACAGACATTTCGTCTACAAAGTTATTTGATATTGTCAATTTAAAATGGAAGCTGGATTGATGAAAAAAACTGTTTCCCGAAATGGATAACGGGATAATCCGGCGCTACTTAAAGCGCCGAAAACCAGCTTACTCGCTAGTGTAACGTGGTGTTAAATGAGTTTATTGCTGTGTCTTTCCCACTGTGCAATAAGTCGTTAAACTATTGGATTCAAACCGAATTATTTTAGAAAACGGTTTGGCAGCACACTCATTCAGTAATCGGTTATAATACGACTTACACATTGCCACTCAGATAGGCCTATTGGTAGACGCTGTGCAGTCTCTTTACTATAGCCTTATAATGTTGCATTTTATACTATAATTGAACTATACAAAGATGTAAGCGCAATTATAGCTAACTGAACAGAGGGCCTGGAAGTGTTGCAACCAACCCCGGTCCCGAGTCTGTGGCAACAAATCTCATATTTTCGTGTGCTAATTTTTTAATTTTTGGAACAACCTACAACCATATTATCCCTTAATGTATATCCTTTATGTTTCAGCACCAAAACAAGCTATAGTTATGAACTCAGTTAACAAAGATGTAAGCGCAATTATAGCTAACTGAACAGAGGGCCTGGAAGTGTTGCAACCAACCCCGATCCCGAGTCGGTGGCAACAAATCTCATATTTTCGTGTGCTAATTTTTTTATTTTTGGAACAACCTACAACCATATTATCCTTTGTATATCCTTTATATCTCAGCACCAAAACAAGCTATAGTTATGAACTCAGTTAACAAAGATGTAAGCGCAATTATAGCTAACTGAACAGAGGGCCTGGAAGTGTTGCAACCAACCCCGGTCCCGAGTCTGTGGCAACAAATCTCATATTTTCGTGTGCTAATTTTTTAATTTTTGGAACAACCTACAACCATATTATCTCTTGTATATCCTTTATATCTCAGCACCAAAACAAGCTATAGTTATGAACTGAGTTACCAAAGATGTAAGCGCAATTATAGCTAACTGAACAGAGGGCCTGGAAGTGTTGCAACCAACCCCGATCCCGAGTCGGTGGCAACAAATCTCATATTTTCGTGTGCTAATTTTTTAATTTTTGGAACAACCTACAACCATATTATCCTTTGTATATCCTTTATATCTCAGCACCAAAACAAGCTATAGTTATGAACTCAGTTAACAAAGATGTAAGCGCAATTATAGCTAACTGAACAGAGGGCCTGGAAGTGTTGCAACCAACCCCGGTCCCGAGTCTGTGGCAACAAATCTCATATTTTCGTGTGCTAATTTTTTAATTTTTGGAACAACCTACAACCATATTATCCCTTTGTATATCCTTTATATCTCAGCACCAAAACAAGCTATAGTTATGAACTCAGTTAACAAAGATGTAAGCGCAATTATAGCTAACTGAACAGAGGGCCTGGAAGTGTTGCAACCAACCCCGATCCCGAGTCGGTGGCAACAAATCTCATATTTTCGTGTGCTAATTTTTTAATTTTTGGAACAACCTACAACCATATTATCCTTTGTATATCCTTTATATCTCAGCACCAAAACAAGCTATAGTTATGAACTCAGTTAACAAAGATGTAAGCGCAATTATAGCTAACTGAACAGAGGGCCTGGAAGTGTTGCAACCAACCCCGGTCCCGAGTCTGTGGCAACAAATCTCATATTTTCGTGTGCTAATTTTTTAATTTTTGGAACAACCTACAACCATATTATCCCTTGTATATCCTTTATATCTCAGCACCAAAACAAGCTATAGTTATGAACTCAGTTAACAAAGATGTAAGCGCAATTATAGCTAACTGAACAGAGGGCCTGGAAGTGTTGCAACCAACCCCGATCCCGAGTCGGTGGCAACAAATCTCATATTTTCGTGTGCTAATTTTTTTATTTTTGGAACAACCTACAACCATATTATCCTTTGTATATCCTTTATATCTCAGCACCAAAACAAGCTATAGTTATGAACTCAGTTAACAAAGATGTAAGCGCAATTATAGCTAACTGAACAGAGGGCCTGGAAGTGTTGCAACCAACCCCGGTCCCGAGTCTGTGGCAACAAATCTCATATTTTCGTGTGCTAATTTTTTAATTTTTGGAACAACAACCATATTATCCCTTGTATATCCTTTATGTTTCATTATCATTTAATTTTACAAGCTATAGTTATGAACTCAGTTAACAAAGATGTAAGCGCAATTATAGCTAACTGAACAGAGGGCCTGGAAGTGTTGCAACCAACCCCGGTCCCGAGTCTGTGGCAACAAATCTCATATTTTCGTGTGCTAATTTTTTAATTTTTGGAACAACCTACAACCATATTATCCCTTGTATATCCTTTATGTGTCAGCATCAAAACAAGCTATAGTTATGAACTCAGTTAACAAAGATGTAAGCGCAATTATAGCTACTTTTTCGGTAGTCTTAATGAACTGACTTAAAGAAATAGGTATCCCGAGGTATGTAATTAATTTTTATCGCTATTATTTAGCGGTTAATAGCGATAGTGTTGCAACCAACCTATGTTGCATCCAACCCCGGTCTTCCCTAAATGTTGATATATCCTATATAATCATCGCATAATCTCTAATAGCAATGTGTTATATTACAATCAATCGACTTATATTTGTTCATCAACAAAATATTTTCCTCCATCATTCAACGGGTTTACATTATGTCTGTCATATACTAATAACAAAAGAAACCTATCGCAGAACATCAAAACCTACGTCGTAAGCGAAAATCACATTGACAAAACTAAAAGGGTGAAAATTTCACAACTCTCCATTTCGTCAAGTTTTTCGGTTTTGTACCCAAAGTCAATGAATGTTACTGAAACTGTGTATGATGAAAGTGATTGAATTGTTAATGTAGGAAATGTGTCTGTTTACGCTAAATTTCTCTTATATTCCAAAAAAGTAACTTAGATAAAAGTTGCCAAGTAGGCTAGCACTATTGGCTTAACTGTCGTTACTCTAATCATTAGAGTAACGATAGTTAACCCAATCAAACTCTTGTGTATCAATGCAACTAATGTAACAAACCGTTGATTTTGTTAGAAAATAGTAGTATCTGGATATAAATGATAAAAAGATAATAAATAAGCAATTTTGAATTGTAAATTGACGGTTTTTCCGGCTCCGTTTGATGTACATGTCTCCGGGGTAACGTTACTCTAATGACTCGATTATGACCGTTACTCTAATGACGAAAACACCTTAAATTCGTCGTTTTCAGTATGATCGCTAGGAGGTGTCAACGATGATGCTAGTTTCTTAACATAAGTGCCTTCATTCAATAACAAAAAACACTAAACCCGTTATAAAAGGCACACATCCTTTCTCCAGCAATCCGTTATCTAATGACACATAACGGATAAACGGAATAGTTAGACATAATTAGAAACACTTCAATTTATTTGCAGGAGATATTTTACGGAAACGCAACCAATGCTGACAGCTATTAATATTACTCGTTCTATGGATTCATAGACATTGCCTTCAATCACTTTCATTTAAAAAAAATCTTGGTTAAGAGTGTGGCGTTACTCTAATGACAAAAAGTGGAGACATCGAAACTTCTCCTTATCTGACAGCACTAGGAAGTGACATGGGAGATTAAATAGTGCCATTCTGTACGTCAGTGCATGAATAAGCAACATCAGATACCAGTTTGTCTACAGAACTAATTTCAAATGTGAAAAAATTCTCGCAACTGCATGTTACTATGCTGAAAGACACGCCGATTTCGGGGTACCCTGTAGCTTTTTTATTTTATTAGGGGGAGAGTGCCACAAGACGAACCCCCTTTTCTTTCTAGCTTGTAAATAAAAAAAATGAATTTAAAAATATGCATAGGGCCTACCTCTTTGAACGCGGCATAATAGAAGTTAATTATCGAAAACTTTTTGCAGTTGACATCAACTGAAACACTTCAACTGTATCAACTTCCGGGTTACTGGACGAGTCCATTGTGTAGGGATGCGTAATAAGAATTTGGCGATATAACACAAGTAACGAAATATCAACAGTTACCAGTCTGTTAGGCTGTTTAGCATACCGTCCCATTTATGGGACGCTATGCGTTAATGGGTTAAGGTATACATTTCCATAGCATTTTTTCATTGTAAATCTCCAATTCCAAATGTTTTCAGCTGTAATTACGCGGAATCAGAAGTCAGAACAGGCCAAAAACTAAGTCGTCAGGTGGTGAAAATCGATGGCTAGAACAATGCTCTAGAAAATCATTCTGTATACATCAAGCATAACGTCACATAAACCACATCCAAAAGATTTTGACAAAGACGCTTTTGTATTCAAAGAAGATTTGAATTTAATAATATGCAGACAATCTCCATCTATAATTTTTGGAACAGGACCTGCAATTCCATTTGAACCCGGATGTACTACCTTCGTCGAGTAAGGTTCATTTTCTTTATGAAGAAACATTGGACTACTAAATCTGATGAAATGATTAGTTATAGCAATTACTTCACTTCCCATTTTAAGATCCTGTTGCAGTGTTCCTGCATGGAGTTTTAACTGCTTCGCTGATGAACTGCTCTTGTTACAGGGTTTATTCTCGGTTGCATGAGTTCTTCTGTGTCTCTTTAGACGTCCAATATCTATGAATCCTTTATCACAACCCTCACATATGTATGGTTTAACTCCTGTGTGGGTTCTTATATGCACCGTCAGGTCCCCTACTCGGATAAATGATTTATGACATAACTTGCACCTGATTGGTTTTTCGCCAGTATGGATTTTCATGTGCATTTTCAGAGAACCACCTTCAGTAAATGATTTCTGACATATCTGGCACTTGTATGGTTTCTCACCAGTACGAGTTCTCATGTGCGTTTTCATAACACAACCGTGACTAAATGATTTCTGACATAACTGGCACCTGTATGGTTTTTCACCAGTATGGAATCTCATGTGCGTTTTCAGAGTACCACCGCGATTAAATGATTTTTCGCACACATGGCATCTGTATGGTTTTTCGACAGTATGGGTAGTCATGTGCCTTTTCAGAGTACCACATTCCGTAAATGATTTCTGACATAACTGGCACCCGTGTGGTTTTTCGCCAGTATGGATTATCGTGTGCCTTTTCAGATTACTTCTGTGTTTAAATGATTTTTCACATACCTTGCATCTGTAGGCTATGGTTTTTCACCAGTATGGAATCTCATGTGCGTTTTCAGATTAGCACTGCGATTAAATGATTTTTCACATACCTGGCATCTGTATGGTTTTTCGCCAGTATGGGTTGTCATATGCCTTTTCAGAGTTCCACCTTCATTAAATGATTTCTGACATAACTGGCACTTGTATGGTTTTTCACCAGTATGGGTTCTCATGTGCGTTTTGAGATGACCACCGTGAATAAATGATTTCTGACATAAATGACACATGTATGGTTTTTCACCAGTATGCGTTCTCATGTGGGTTTTGAGACTAGAACCTTTAGTAAATGATTTCTGACATATCTGGCACCTGTACCGTTCTTCTATCGTATGGGTTTTTGTATTCTCCATCAGGATACCCACGTTATTGTTATTTTCAATGTTTCTCTCCAGTATCGGTTCTTTGATGAGCTGTGATAATAATTTAGCAACGTACACTACGACTTTACCGTAAAATCTTACCAGTCAATGTATTATTAGTGCTTTATTTCAACGACAATCTGAATTTAACTTCCATCGTACAAAATGGCGAGCAATTAAAGAGTTACGTTCAGATGGTATCTGGAGAAAGTATATTCTGCCATCTAGTGAATAGCTTAGAGTGATACATCAACTATCTAAAAATAACCGACCTGGGAAATGGTATAATAATAAAATAGCATTCTGTGGCATCTAATTAATTGCAGAAAGAATCTTTGTGACAAAGTTGATGGATCGCAGCCTTATACTGACCTATAACTCGAATATTACTCATTTGAAAGGTGACACCCGCCGTTTTAGATTCAAAATCACTCGTTAGGCCCTAAAAATGTAGGCCTAAATCTTGAAAAGAATTAATAATTAGCGGCGAAACTCTGCTGACTTCAACAACGAATGGATCTCCATGTCCTACAAGTGATTACAGCCATCAGATATAAAATGAAACGTAGGCTAACACAGAACGTATTCACATCGGTTTCCAGCCATAGGGCCTACTGCTCTTCATTCATGGGCAATGAACCACCTACCCAGACAGCCTTCCCCCATCGCTCCCACTGCGGGCCACTGATGGCACCCGTCGGCTTTCTGGAGGCGTCGGCCTGTGTGGCCTTGGTCTTGCACACGGTGAGCCCAGACTTTGCCGACAGTGAGATGAAGGACCAGCATTGGCCCTCGTATTGCGCAGACTTGTCGAAATCGGGCCGCGTGTCAGAGTCGTGGTGGGAGGTTTGGAGGGGTAATTAAGGCGCAGCGGTGGATTCAATCGGAAAACAAGCGACACCACCGTTGTAGGCTGAGGAGGTGGATGGGGGAGAGGGTCACGGGAGGGGTGTGGGAGAGGGCGATGGACGGAGATGACCTAAATGCTGCCCTTGCGTTCTATTACAGCCTATCAGATCGCTGAATAATACAAATGGCGGAATTTCAAACAAGGAAACCTGTGTTGGGGGTTTTATTGAAAATTTCAATTATAAAACGGTCAGTTGTTGTAATTTGTCCGTTTTGGATCGTTCTAGTAGAAGTCGGCATTTGTTACAAGACTTTAGAGGTGAGTGTGTATATGCACATTATAGCATGCGTATATAATTATGTATAGGCCTATATATGCAATATAATATATATTCAGTTCCAGACGCCAGCCATTTTGGCTGCGATGGGTACGAATAAATGTCTTCATTTAAACAGTATTAGGCCTATCTATCTAGCGTAGTCTCGGCTTGCCTCTGCTTCTCGTTCCACTTCCATCGAATCGTGCATATTTCAATGTCAGTCTTATCACTTTTCAGCAAGATCCTTTCTCGTGTTTGGCTCGTTCTGCTCAGTCACAAATCCAGTTTGCTATCAGCCTAAAACTTCACTTTTTCACATCGTTTATCCACCGTAGGCTGTCTCTCAACAGCCCAACCTGGATGTTGATATGATGACAACATGGTTTTTTGTGTGCCATCGGTTGTTGTCTTGTGCATTATATACAGGCGCTGTAGAAGTTATTAATATTATTAACAATGATAATAACTGTATGACTAAGACTGTTTTTATGGTGCTGGCAGTTATGTTATTGAATAGTAGTGAATGTCTGCATGTGCCAGTTTTGACATACCTTTTAAACTATCGATATCTTGGTCTGTTTAACTGAAAGTATGAAAATAGTAGCAAATTTGTTACCTCACATACATTTAGATAATTTTGTATGTGTTAATGTCTTAGGTTATATTCAAATGGGTGCACAGTAGTCAATACAATACGGTACAGTACAATTGTATTTGATATTACCCTCCTTTCAAAGTTCACAAGTGCACACATGACCAGACAGCAGAACATTGCTGGCTCTGAGCAGTTAAGTGAAGGGCTTGCTCAAGGTCCTTCGACAGTGACCTCTGGCTTGAATAGTCAATCGTTGGTATACTAGGCTGTCAACCTTGAGGTTGGGTATTTAAATCCACTCCAGGTTACACAGGTATTGAAATGTCTGTTTTACCTTGCAAGCATATACAATGACTGGACTTCTGGTGGCAAGATGAGGTGGTGAGAACAAATCACCCTCACTCATGGACCTGTACATTAACCCTCGGACTACCTATGGGGGGTGGGGTTGCCACCCCCTAGGTTTTTTCCATCTCAAACTTTTTCCGTATGGAATAAAAATTTGACATTTTAGGTAGCTGTAGGGGTTCATTTACACACGTTTTGAGGTAAATTGTGAGATGATATCTCACATCGTTCAAAAGTTATACCCAATATACCCGAGGTACCAGGGGGGGTGGATACCACCCCCAGATTTTCGACTATATCTTATCCGTCATTTAATATTAAGAGACACAAATTATACCATTCTCTAGAGGGAATGTGGGGCTACATTTCTATGGTCATTGAGTTGACCTGAGACAACCGGAAGTGCTCAAAATAAATTAAAATGTATGAAAATAGGTTACACTTTCACACATTTTTCATGTTTTTTCGATTATAACGTATTCATAATTTATTTTTGAAGAGAAATAATTTATGCCGTTGCATAGAGGACATCTAGAGCTATTTTTTCATACTGATTAATTTATTTTTTGATGACCGGAAGTGTTCAAAATAAATAATAATACGCGTAATTTGTGTGAAAATGGCTGAATACAGCTTTACAATGTTAAACCGATATATATGTATGAATATATATGTATGGATGCATATATATACGTATATAAACATGTGTAGGTATGTATTTGTGTATCTTGGATGCATAGATCAGTTTCAAAACACACATAATCTTATATTTGTATATCCAAAAAGTACAAAATGTACGCAATAATTTAAAATATCGCTAATTATCGGTTCCTTTGTTAAAATGATGTAATTTCGAGGTGCATTCACATAATGTACAACTAAATATACCATTTTGTACAGAATTGAATGCTGAATCCATTGGTGTATTACAAGTTATGATATGTGAAACCAAACACGAAATCCAGGGGGTGGTAACCACCCCCCCTTGGTAGTCAGTGTTACAAAAAAAGCTTGGTAGCCCTAGGGTTAACATAAAAATTCATGGTTGGTGGGCTTCAGGTCTGATCGTCTTTGTGATATTCACATTTAGGTGATATACAGGCATGTAGCAAGACTGAAATTCAAGAGCAGGCAACTTCACAGACCATTGGCAAAATCCTGGGCATTGTGGTCATTGGTCAATAGAAGTTCCAGTATATATAAAAGCAAGAGGAGTGTAGCTACGCCTATGGTGATGTATTATATAGATGTATGTGGGTGTGTGTGTGTCTGTGTGTGTGTGTTTTGTGTGCACAAGTCAATGTACTTGATAAATGGTGTTTAATTATATGCCCTCATAATATTATGCGACTAACAGTGCCTTAATTCTATCATATGAATTTGTGTGTCTGTATCTAAATGCGCAATATAGCAACATAATGCTGTCATGGTTGTGTTTTGTTATGGCGGTGAGCCTGAAGAGGAGCAATGGCCTTATCATTCCACAGAGGAACGAGGAGTCTTATCATTCCACAGAGGAACGAGGAGCAAAGTCCTTATCATTCCACACAGGAACGAGGAGCAACAGCCGTATCATTCCACAGAGGAACGGGGAGTAACGGCCTTATCATTCCACAGAGGAACGAGGAGCAACGGCCTTATCATTCTACAGAGGAACGAGGAGCAGCTGCCGTATCATTCCACAGAGGAACGGGGAGTAACGGCCTTATCATTCCACAGAGGAACGAGGAGCAACGGCCTTATCATTCCACAGAGGAACGAGGATCAACAATGAAGCAACAAAGCCTTATCATTCAACCAGCAACGAGCCTACCATTCCACACTGAGTGGCATCATTACTTGAAACTGCAGCAGACCTGTAGACGTCATCTCTTGCCTTAGTATTTATTAAATTTAGATTATGCTTCAGTGTGGAACTATATTTATTACTTGTTTGCTAAAGTAATTGTTTACTGCAGCCAATAATCAGAGGAATCCTATAACCTTCTGCCTTCTTAAGAAAATGAAGCCGCTAGCACTTCATACCCTAATATTTTACTGAATATGAACTGCATATCTACTAAATTACTATTTGGACATGCCTCTGGACCAGTAGGGATGTATGTGGGTCTGTATGCATATATGTGTGTGTATGTACATATTTATATGTATGTATGTATGCAACAGGACACAAGAGTTATGCATTACTGCTTATTGGCCCATCACACCAGCCAAAGGATAGCAACAGACAAAGGTTAGCTTTATGTCACCTGCCATGGGTCAGAGAATTTTCAACTCCAATTTTAAAATGTCCATGGGACAGGACATAGGATAGGAAAAAGCTAATATTATTTCTATATCAATGTTAATATATTATAAGTAGAAGAAGAGCAGTCCCGTATGCTAAACCTGAGGCAGCCATGGGTATGAAGTCGTAGTGATTTCATTTTCTTGGCCTCTGCTTATGAGATCAGGTGACCAGTCCTCTGCTTTGCCGTTTGTTATTCCCACTAATAGTTTACGGTCAGTGTGCTTATTATAGTTTAGTTGGTTAGAGGGTACAAGAGAAGCAGAAATCTCAAAACGGATATGTCGTGTTGGTGACACGTTACAAATTGAAGTCATGTGTTCCACATTGTTATATTTAACACTTTAACAATGATCTGCATTGGTTCCCAGTCACTTTTAGTACACACTCATAGTTAATGGGTTAACTGTTCCACTATTGTTTTTTATTCTTTGCGATACAATGAACGATGTTTTACTTCAATATAATTATTTTCTTAGAAATATGCAAATAATATGTGAAGGTAATTAGAGTGAAGTTTAATTTAAATCAATAATTAACTTGTTATTATTCTGAACTGTTTTAGTATTAGCTGCTCCGCTGTTTGTAAATTTTTCTATTATGGTAGTTGGTTTTATCTGCAATAGATTTACATAAAACTGAAATAACTATAATTTAGAACTAGCTGAAATGTTCCTCTGTTGTTTGTCATTCTCTGTGATACGATGCATGGTGTTAACTTCAATATAATTACTTCCATAGAAATGTGATAATATATTAGAGTGAAGTTGAAGCGATATTCTTATACAGAACTGGTTTAATATTAACTGTTTCACTTATTGTAATTTTTGTGATTTAATGGATAGTTTGATGCAATATAATCATTTCCACGAAACTCTGAAATCATTATAATTCAGAACTGGTTTAACTTTTCCATTGTTTGTTTTTCTTTGTAATATATTGAATGGTGTAAACTTCAACGTAATTATTGCCATAGAACTGGAAATTTTTTCTATGTCATGCATTAGCTACATTGATAGCTGTTCAATTAAATCTCAATATTGCATAGTCTGGGTGGGATTGTACCAGACATATAAAAAGTCACCTGACAATCCATTAATTACAACTACATTAATAGAGCCCACAGTGTGGGCAAACTGTGTGCACAATCGTAGGACCCATTGTGATATAGTGTGGGCAAACTGTGTGCACAATCGTAGGACCCACAGTGACATAGCGTGGGAAAACTGTAGGCAAAATCGTAGAACCCACTGTGATATAGTGTGGGCAAACTGTGTGCACAATCGTAGGACCCACAGTGACATAGCGTGGGCAAACTGTAGGCACAATCGTAGGACCCACAGCTGGCGATGAGTTGCCACTAGCTGTGCTATGAGCGGCAACGCTGGGCGCATTGACATCTTGCCCGCACCGATCTGCCCTGGGCCATCCAGCTAACCATTAGAGCGCAACCTGCGCACCGCTTAGGGCTTGATGAGGTAAAGACGATAAATGCCGGCCCTGCAGGGGCCCGCTCATCCGTTCCCTCACGGGTCCACAAACGTTGGCCTGTAAAGTTTAGACGGGCGTTGCCCGTTCTCAGTCCCTCTGGGCTCGCGATGGTATTGCGATGTGGGCAAGCAACATCGGCACTCCGTGGGTCCTGCGGGGCGTGGCTGTCTGGGTAATGATGTCTGATGTTTTGTTTGAAACTCACCGAGGATGAAAGATCGCGTTAATCTGAATTTATATTCCGGTCCATTGCGGTTAAATACGAATGAAGCTATTTCACAACAATCAAATAACGTTGTTTGTAATTTTAGCATAAAATTATAAGCTTTATGTGACAATTCACAGGTTTTGTGTTACTGCGTAGCGCTTTCAAAGTTCACTAGATTTTATAATAATATTTATATTAATTGAACTATTTTATAAAAAATAAACTTGACTCAAAAGCAGGCGGATTTAGTACATTCTACAAGAGCTCCGTAGATCTTGCACTATAATGGAGACAGGAAGTTATACTGATCCGATGAGAGCGTACGTTAGGAAATGTATGGGGTTCGAAATTCGACCCCTGTAGAGATGCTTAGGCTTCCAGAAGCAGTAGCCTAATGAAATCTGGATATAATGAAATCACTAATCAACAGACTGTGCGTGGATCACAACGAATCCTGACGCATTGCTGGAGTCGACAGAAAGTCATTACCATCCGGAAATCACACTTGGACCACACTTCCGTCATTCTGGCAGATAGCAGTAGCTTCCCTTCGCTTAGAGTTGACGCACGGTGGGGGCGCCCCACTGTAAAACCGTCCTGGTTTCATGAAGCTCACGCTCATCATTATGACTTAACAACACAATTTTCAGATTGCATCGCAAAATCGACTCAAAATGGATATCTTAGTGACCGACTGCTAAGATCTTAAGGACTTCCTCCTACGCGGTCCCACCACAGCAAGCGACCACTAGTGACGAGTTCACTATAGTAGCGCTAATAAAGGCATAAGAATAGCGATGTTGAAAATGTGGGGCTTGGACTACGAGGAGAAATGTGCGATCAGGAATGGAAGAGACTGAAGATAAGCAAAGGCCTTGAGATAAGATGGTGCATATATGATGCTAGAGAATTAAGCGTAGCATTAGGAATCTTAAAACTCAATGCCAGTTTCATTAGGTGACCATGTGAATATACGCTACATGCGTCATTTGAAATTAAACCCTTACTCTTAAACAACTCTGCAGTTAGGTGATTCGTCAACGGACTGTTCGTCAAGGACCGTTCGTCAAGCGGACGTTTCGTCAACGGACGATTCGTCAACGGACAAGGGAAATAGTAAACTTTTTCAGTGGAACCAGAAAATATTATATAATTAGCCTAGGCTATGTCCAGTGGCGTAACGAGGTGGGCAGGGGGCGGCCGCCCCGGGCGCAGCAGGGGCGCAAAATGAGGGTTTTTGACATCTTTTTCGTAAGAAAATAGAGAAATTTCATGGGTTTTTGAAAGAAAAATAGAGAAATTTTCAGACAGAGAGACAGGGGGCGCAAAATTGGGGTTTTTGATAGTAAGGAGACGATTTATGACAATAAATCGACGAAAAAGTCAAAAAAAGGTCATCAGAAATTTTTTCGCGGACTTTGAAAAATTTTCGCCCCCGGGCGCACGAACCCCTAGTTACGCCACTGTCTATGTCCTCGATTGGCGGAGATTAGGCCTATGTAAGCCATTTTTCTTGCACATCTAATCACGCGCTCCCAGTTTAAATTGGAAGTTGGATTGATAAAAGAAAATCTTTGCTTAAATAGGAATTGGATTGATGACACTAATTCTTTGCTTAACTAGAAGTTGGATTGATGAAAGAAATTCTTTGCTTAACTAGAAGTTGGATTGATGACAGAAATTATGTGCTTAAATAGAAGTTGTATCGATGAAACCAAATTTATGCATAAATAGCAAGAATTATTTACATCACTCCGACTTCTAGTTTCGCAATGAAACTATTTTCATCAGTCCAACTTTTACTTTAAAAAAATTAATTATTTTCATCAATTCAACTTCTGTTTAAGGAAGAGTTATTATCATCAATCCAACATCAATTGTATGTATTTTGCGCACCTGCCGTCACGATAAATGGGCTAGCAATCCTTTTATTGGTCAACGAGAATTAATTCGATTCCGTTTGACGAACAGTCCGTTGACGAAACGTCCGCATACCATATAATCCAGTTGAAAATAGATGAGAAATATAAATTGGAATTATACAATTTCAGCGTATTATTAACCCTTTGGAGGTGAGGTAGAGTATGACAAACTCCATAAGTCCATAACTACGGTATTCTGCGCTGCTTTTTCTACGGAAAACGCAGAACCAGCTTGGATTATTTTTGTCTACCTTAGTGAACGTGAAATACGGTCACTTTAGGACACTTTCTGGTACTTTTGGACGCCATTTCTTTATTTCTTGCATATTAAAGTGTAATTATAATTTTTCGTTAAGGGCCTAGGAGGGGGAGGCCTACATGTTGATTTTAATTAATTAAAAAAATTAATGGCACAGTGCCGAAAAAATTGTGCGGTTATAAGATATTACTGCATAATAGTGTTGTATCGATGCAAAATTGATCCATAATTACGGGTATTATGTCACGTGTTCACAAATGTTATGTTTCGAGGGCCACGAAGATGCCACTGCAAAGGGACACTTTGATTTTGAGCGCCACTACGCCTGCCATAGCAATTATGATTGAAAACTGTTACTTGTTCCTGAAAATCACCAGTTTAGCCGATAATTTGTTACATAACTATAGTTTAGCTCACAATTTATGTTATGTTATGTTGATTTTTCGACTTGCAAGTAATTATATACATGTATTGGTGTATGTCAGACCCAACCTCACCTCAAACGTTGCAATGCTTCACCTCACCTCCAAAGGGTTAAACAAACATATTCCATTCAGAGAAATTTAAGCAAGTGCAATTTACGACATGCAGATTATTTATTTAGAGGTTAAGAACGGAATTGAATGTAACATAAAATCACCAAAGACAACAAAACACCAAATTTACAGGATCTTTGACAATCTTGATTACACATAATATCTGTCATAATGACTAAGCATAACGTATAACACTTAATCTAAGTAGAATAAGCAAATTAATTATAATATTTAATATATTTTGAAAACAGAAACAATATGATCAATAGTCTAGAATAGTCTCACAAAATGATGTACAGATAACCGCTCTATTAAATATCTAGTCCAGCCGAAGTATTTGTGCAGATAAATGCAATATTTAACAACAAAAATGTCAAGTAATGCAATCCAGAGCGAAAGACTTTACCGCGTCTTTAGTAATAATAGCATAAAATTTCATTGTGATGGCATGCAGCAATTGTACAGTCTTACAATTATGTTAGAAAAGGCAAAAAAATTAAATATGTGGTGCCCATAAGAAGGAACCTAACAGATTCTCTACATCAGAATGCCATTTTAAATCTCTCATTCCAAATGTTTTCAAATGTAATTTCGCAGGATCACAATTCAGCACAGGTCAGCAAATAAGTCGTCAGGTGGAGAAATTCGATGGTTAGAACAATGATCTAGAAATTCCATCTCTATTTCAAACATGTCGATCGTCACATATACCACATCCAAAAGATTTCGAAAAAGACGCTTTTGTATTCACATCAGATTTGATTTTGCTAATATAAAGAGGTTCTCCATCTCTAATTTTCGGAACAAGACCTGCCATTCCACTAGAATCAGGACGTAGGCCTACGTTCGTTGAGTGACGTTCATTTTCTTTATCACTAAAGCCTGGAATGCTAAATCTGATGAAATGACCAGACAGGTTAGCAATTACTTCACTTTCCATTTTAAGTTCTTGTTGCAGTGTTCCTGCATGGAGTTTAAACTGCTTCGCTGAAGAACTGCTCTTTGTATAAGGTTTGTTGTGCGAGTATTGCTTCTCAGTTGCATGAGTTCCTCGGTGTCTCTTTAGACGTCCAATATCTGTAAATCCTTCATTACAACCCTCACATATGTATGGCTTAACTCCTGTGTGGGTTCTCATATGCACCGACAAGGTCCCTACTCGGATAAATGATTTCTGACATAAATGGCACCTGTTCGGTTTTTCACCAGTATGGGTTTTCATGTGCCTTTTCAGATGAGAACCTTCAGTAAATGATTTCTGACACAACTGGCACATGTATGGCTTTTCACCAGCATGGGTTCTCATGTGCGTTTTAAGATTACCACCATGAATAAATGATTTCTGACATAACTGGCACCTGTATGGTTTTTCACCAGTATGGGTTCTCATGTGCGTTTTCAGAGTACCAGGGCGACTAAATGATTTCTGACATAACTGGCAGCTGTATGGTTTTTCACCAGTATGGGTTCTCATGTGCGTTTTCAGACTACCATCCTCATTAAATGATTCATGACATAACTGGCAGCTGTATGGTTTTTCACCAGTATGGGTTCTCATGTGCCTTTTCAGATTACCACATGCATAAAAATGATTTCAAACATAACTGGCACCTGTATGGTTTTTCACCAGTATGGGTTCTCATGTGCGTTTTCAAATGACCATCATGATTAAATGATTTCAGACATAACTGGCACTTGTATGGTTTTTCAACAGTATGGGTTCTCATGTGCGTTTTCAGACTACCACCTCTATTAAATGATTTCTTACATAGCTGGCACGTGTATGGTTTTTCGCCAGTATGGGTTCTCATGTGCGTTTTCACAGTACTACCATGATTAAATGATTTCTTACATAGCTGGCACCTGTATGGTTTTTCACCAGTATGGGAACTCATGTGAGTTTTCAGACTACCACCCTCAATAAATGATTTCTGACAAAACTGGCAGCTGTATGGTTTTTCCCCAGTATGGGTTCTCATGTGCGCTTTCAGAGTACCAGGGTCATTAAATGATTTCCGACATAATTGGCAGCTGTATGATTTTTCACCAGTATCGATTCTCATGTGCCTTTTCAGATGACCACCCTTATTAAATGATTTATGACAAAACTGGCAGCTGTATGGTTTTTCGCCAGTATGAGTTCTCATGTGCGTTTTCAGATGACCACATACAGTAAATGATTTCTGACATAACTGGCACCTGTATGGTTTTTCACCAGTATGGGTTCTCATGTGCGCTTTCAGATTACTACCATGATTAAACGATTTTTCACAGATTTGACTTGTATGGTTTTTCGCCAGTATGGGTTTTCATATGCATTTTCAGAGTACCGCCTTCAGTAAATGATTTCTTACACAGATGGTTCTGTAAGGTTTTTCACCAGTATGGGTTCTCATGTGCCTTTTCCGACTACCACCCTCATTAAATGATTTCTGACATAACTGGCAGCTGTGTGGTTTTTCACCAGTATGGGTTCTCATGTGCGTTTTCAGAGTACCAGGGTCATTAAATGATTTCTGACATAACTGGCAGCTGTATGGTTTTTCACCAGTATGGGATCTTATGTGTCTTTTCAGATGACCACTATTATTAAATGATTTCTGACATAACTGGCACCTGTATGGCTTTTCGCCTGTATGTGTTGTCGTATTCGCCATCAGGATACTCAGTTAATTGTTAATTTCAATGTTTTTCTCCAGTATCGGTTCTTTGATGAGCTCTGAGATGGTCACCTTCAGGATACAGTTTCTAAAATAATTAACATCTTTTTGTGTTTTAAATGATTCGTGTGTGCTTCCCCAATCACAAGATTCTAGACAAATTCGGGATCTTTATATGTCTTTTGACAAGGATGATTGTTGATACGCGGTTCAAAGCAATTGCCTCTGTAAAAGGTTTATACAATTGTTGTTGTCGTATCCTTTCCAACATCAGCAGTGTCCAATTTCGCACATTACTGATTACTTAATTTAAGTTCGCCTTTCAGATGCTTACAAGAAGAAGAGTCCATGTTTCGTGTATCAGTAGCAGTTCTTTTCCAGTAAAATAAGAAATAATTCACACAGACAAAACTTTATGACGAAATACTGAAGCAATCCATCCGTTGTATAGTAGCACTCCTCAAATGCTATTATTCAGGATATATTTAGTGAAGATATAAAGTTGTGGTAAAACAAATCCACTGTAATATTATTAAGATGAAAGCCTTGTCAAAAAACTAGATTTTGAAGCTCTCAAAAGAATGTTGCTCGTCATTTTCATACACTAGCTAAAAATAACAGTAAAACGTCAATAATTAACGTGTTTATACAACAATTTCATTGCAGCTCAATACAGTGGAAAGACTGTTCATTCATAATTATACTCTCAAGCATCACCATATACACCAAAGCATCACAATCAGGCGTATCGACTTCAAAGTCTTATCGCAACTCAATGCAATCCTACCAACCAAATAATCTTCGCACACTCTTCACCATCCAGCCATCCCGGTCATTCTCGTATATCACTCTCTCCCATCCACATGAGTCGGACCCTCAGCCTTTGCCATCAATGCGATGGACCTGAAACCCATCCATGCAAAAAAAACAAGATCTCACATAAGTCGTTGAAAGACACAATACGAAAAGAACTGGATGGAGTGAGGATCTGGCCGACAAGAAACAACTTGCGACTTAATACCAGCAAATCCAGAGAGATGCTCATAGCCCGAAAGGGAAAGTGGACAGTAACACCATCGACATACTGTAATTAGAGTCACCTCTATGAACATCCTAAGGGCCACAATCAGAGACGATCTCCCTGTAACGAACCACATTGACGGAGTTCTGGCCGTCTGCTCTATAGTTCACTCCACGCGCTCAGAGTGCCAGCAACAGCACAGCGGGAGGTGGCAATGGCCCGCCTCTTGTACGCAGCGCCAGCCTGGTGGGTGTTTTCGCGGGCAGCCGATCGTTCCAGAATTGAATGCAGCGAATGGCATACCTCACGCAGACGGGCAAAAGCGTCGCACAGAAAATCGAAGAGGTCGAGAATAGGTTTTTACAGGCAGTGATATGGAATGAATGTCACGAACTTCGTGGTCCATTCCAGAGGGTCGTGCAAAGACATTATAAGTTACGCCCTAGGCAACATAACTTCCAGCTTCCACTGAAATATGACA
This sequence comes from Aporrectodea caliginosa, assembly GCA_020284085.1. NCBI lineage: Eukaryota > Metazoa > Annelida > Clitellata > Crassiclitellata > Lumbricidae > Aporrectodea > Aporrectodea caliginosa. The sequence continues at coordinate 984,748 of JACEVL010000186.1, forward strand.
GAAACTAGATTTCACGAATTCTGCATAGAAAACAACATCACGTGATACCATAACATTGATAGTAACTAATACATTAGTCTATAACTCTTTTTTCATAACCTGTAGGCTGTATCTGGTTGAGGTTTGACTGACTCAAGTTCTCCAACCGATCCATATCCCACACAGCACCTCAACTCCGTAACAAACACCTTCTGAATCCCCAATATTCTCAATTGATCCAATAAAACTGCCACTCACTCACTCATTAAATGGAAGCTGGATTAATTAAAAATATTTGTCGATGAAATGGAAGCGGGATTGATGATAGTTATCATGAACATAGGTAGACTGCTTACTTACCAACGTCAAGTACGGCATTGAAGACATTCAAATAATTTACCAATCTAAACTACGGGACAACCGAATTCGGTTCGTCAATCCTGGAACTATTATAATAATAGTCCCAGGTCAATCCAACTTGTTTTCGACTAACGCTGAAACCCATGCAATAGCGGATAATTTACGACGCTAAACTACGCGTTTCCCAAAACAAGTGCTATCAAAATTCTGGGCATCATTTGAAGGCTGTAAGAATTTTGAAACAGTTATAGAATCTAACCAGGTTTGGCATTAGGCTAAACTCGAATTTCTCCCTCAACCCCTCTAAAACTGAATTCATTCTTATAGGCCTCCGTGAGCAACTCAAGAAAATCCCAGATCCCTCTATTTCCCTCAGCCTTGACTCTGTATCCACTCACACATCCATTGCAAATTCTCCTGTCCGCAACCTAGGTGTGACTTTTGACCAGAATCTTAGCTTTTCCGATCACATCACCCATCTTTCCCGTTCATGCTTCATGCACATCCGTGACCTGCGTAGAATCCGCCCTATGCTTAACTTCAAAACCTCATCAACAATCGCCACATCAATAGTTCACGCCAAATTAGATTACTGTAATGCTCTCTTCCTCAACATAGATACCACTCAAATTAATCGCCTCCAAGCCATTCAGAATGCCCTCGCCCGTGCTGTCACCAAAACCCCAAACACCACAACATCACCCCTGTCTTGAAATCACTCCACTGGCTCAAAATTCCTGAGCGAATAGAATACAAAGTCCTATCCCTCACCTACAATACACTCCAATCCTCTCAGCCCTCATATCTCAGTCAGCTGTTCTCGGTCCAACCTCTTCGTTCAACCCGTTCATCTTCCACCCTCACACTGCTCCGCCCTTCCGTCACCTCATCGCTTAAATTTGCAAATCGCTCCATAGCCATAGCTGTCCCGCCTCTTTGGAACAAACTCCCGCCTGTGCTACGACACATATCCGATCCATCCTATGAAATCACCAAAACCTCACCTCTTACTATCTCTCCACAGGTCTTCCACTCAAAACTGAAAACACTGCTTTTTGACAAATCCTATCCCGATTCCTTCCCCTCCCCTCCTCGCCATTTCAACTCTAAGCATCATCCACCTTAGCCGTCTGACTGTCTGCCTGCCTGACTCTCTGGATTTTGACCCCTGCCTATCGATTCTGTTTTGGTTAAGCGCCTGTGAATAAGCTGGTTTCCGCGACTTCGCTTTTGTGGGCGCAGTAGAAATATCGAGTTTACGATTACGATTACGATTACGTCATCCCGTTCATACCACCATTAGCACAAAATGGCGACCATTGAAGTGTTTCCTTACAACGACAAATAAGCTGGAACATTCGAAAGTATATCCCGTCATCTAGCGAATACATTTAAGACATAATAGGTTTTCATTAGTAGGCCTATTGTATTGGGTTCCGCGACAACTCGTCTACCGACATTTAGTCTAACGACACTTCCGTCTACAAGTGTAACTGTATCGATTACGACTAATCAACAGAGACTGCTTTCTTATAGTTTTGCTTAAACGTGCTATATATTCTCAGGAATCCAGCTTCTAATTACTGACAAGATTATTTTCATCAATCCAGCTTCTATTGAATGAAAACCTATTTTCATCCATGAATCTAGGTTGATTTCCAGCTTCCATTTACAGGAAAAATTATTTCGATCAATTCAGCTTCTATTTCAATACAGGAATGTTTTCATCAATCCCACTTCCATTTAGGGACAGTTTTTTTCATCAATCCAGCTTCCATTTAAAAGTGACAATATCAAATAACTTTGTAGACGAAATGTCTGTAGACGAAGTGTCGTATCGATTTTGTCGTCAACCTTTTGCCGTGAAACTTTTGCCAGTGAACCACTTGTCATGGAACAGTCAGAACTGAATACTTTACTGCATCCACGGACACTAGTATACATTTTCATGTTCATCTTCAGCAAATTTGCATTGTTTAACAGCGACCCAAATGAAAAGAGACAAGTAGTTTCACACCTTAGACACGAAGTACAAACAGGGAGCGGACCTTGTGAATACCCTACACCAGAATGCTTGATGCCAGGCTATTTGGTAATTAAAATGACAATCATTAAAACTCTATGTGTATGTATCTGGGCACTGCAACAGAACAGCTTATTTACATAAACTCACAATAAAGTGTCTCAATCTTTCCTCAATCGTTAACTACATGTGTTAAGAATTGCAAATCAGCATAGGCCAATAAATAAGTCGTCTGGTGGAGAAAAGCGATGGCCAGAACAATGCTCGAGAAATTCCTTCTCAATTTCATGCATTTCACCACATATACCACATCCATACAATTTTTCGAGAAATGGTTTTGCATCCTCAGGTGGATTGATTTCGTTAATTGAAAGACATTCTCCGAAACTTAGGAAACTAATGTTTGGAAGAGGACTTGTCTTTTCATTAGAATCAGGATGCATGTTCACTGAGAAAGGTTTATTTGGTTTATCAAAAACGTCTGTACTACTTAATGTTATGAATTGAACAGATGGGTTAGCAATTGATTCGCTTTTCATTTTAAGATCCTGTGGCTGTGTTCCATCATGAAATTTAAACTGATTCGCTAAAGAAATGCTCTTGGCATAAGATTTATTGCATGGGTGTTGCTTCTCGTCCATGTGACTCTGTAGAGTTCCAAGATGAGTGAATCCTCTATTACAAACGTCACATATGTACGGTTTTTCTCCTGTATGAGTTCTCATATGACTCTTTAGAGACTTGCCTACTGCAAATGATTTCTGACATAAATGACACTTGTATGGTTTCTCTCCAGTATGGGTTCTCATATGACATTTCAGATTACCACCTTGAGTAAATGATTTCTGACATAACTGGCACTTGTATGGCTTTGCTCCAGTATGGGTTCTCATGTGTGCTTTAAGAGAACCACCACGAGTAACTGATTTCTGACATAACCGGCACTTGAATGGTTTTTCACCAGTATGGATTCTCATGTGACTTTTCAGATTACCACAGTCAGTAAATGATTTCTGACATAACTGGCATTTGTATGGTTTCTCTTCAGTATGGGTTCTCATGTGTCTTTTCAGATTACCACAGTCAGTAAATGATTTCTGACATAACTGACATTTGTATGGTTTCTCTTCAGTATGGGTTCTTATGTGTATTTTCAGATGACCACCCTAAGTAAATGATTTCTGACATAATGGGCACTTGTATGGTTTTTCACCAGTATGAGTTCTTTTATGATTTTTCAGATCACCACCATGAGCAAATGATTTCTGACATAACTGGCATGTGTATGGTTTCTCTTCAGTATGGGTTCTCATGTGTCTTTTCAGATTACCACAGTCAGTAAATGATTTCTGACATAACTGGCATTTGTATGGTTTCTCTTCAGTATGGGTTCTCATGTGTGCTTTCAGATGACCACCTTGAGTAAATGATTTCTGACATAAGTGGCACTTGTATGGTTTTTCACCAGTATGGGTTCTCATGTGTCTTTGCAGATGACCACCTTCAGTAAATGATTTCTGACATAATTGGCATTTGTATGGTTTCTCTTCAGTATGGGTTCTCATGTGTATATTCAGATGACCACCCTGAGTAAATGATTTCTGACATAATTGGCATTTGTAAGGTTTCTCTTCAGTATGGGTTCTCATGTGTATATTCAGATGACCACCCTGAGTAAATGATTTTTGACATAACTGGCTCTTGTATGGTTTTTCACCAGTATGGGTTCTCATATGCACCATCAACCTACCTACTTTGGTAAATGCTTTCCCACATGACTGACATTTGCATTGTTGCTCTTCTGTTTGTTTTCTCAAAGGAGCTGTCAGAATTTCATCTTGAACATATGATTTCTGAAGTAATTGATGTTTCTGTTGTTGTTTGCCAGAATTGACTTTTACTTGATTTTGTAAATCACCAGAATGTGCATCTGATTCTTCATATAATTTTGTTCTGCGTGACGTTTCTTCAGCTCGAATAGCATCCATTTTAAAACAAATGCATCTATAGATACTCTCTGCTTTGGTTGATGCAAGTGCAACTTTTCATATGTTTCATTTTTCAATAATAGTTCTTTTGGGATAAAGTACGGTAACAAAATCAGTCACACAGAAAAAAATAACCTTACGTGATGAAATATTGAAGCAATGCAGTTTCTGTAGAATAAGAAAACTCTTGTGTTATTAATCAGCAGTGATGTAAACTGATGAAGAAATAATCGATGCCAAGAAAAGCTGCAGATAAATATATCCGCTCTAATGTTTTTAGTGAAGATCAATGAGATATTGGCCTTCTCATATAACTGCATTCAGAAGTCTTCAGGCACCTACTAAAATAAAGAAGTCAGTTAAAAGCAACATAACTCTAATAGTTAATTTTAAGACATAAACAAAAATTATTTAATTATTGTTCATAACTGAAGTGCTGTTACAGTACGCTCAAAATGGTTTCCATCCACAGTTGGATAAATAATCGCTGCACGTACTCCATGTATTAATGGCAGGCATAGTTTCAGTATTTAAATTCCTAATTTTTTCAAAATGGTTGCCTTACTGAAATCCCACCATCCAGCTTATAAGTGATCGATTCATAAAATGAAAATGCATCTAACGACACCTAGTGACTTCACTTTCTGAAGGGCTTTCAGTAAACCGTAGTTTACGTTGCTAAATTTCATTCATGCAATTTTGTATTTCATCCCAAAAAAATTTCTTCCATCCCACTTATATTTCATCAAAGAAATATTTTACACATCCAACTTCAATTTCATGGGTAAATATTTTCATCTATGCACCTTCTATTTAATTTAAACCTTCAGTCACACAACTTCAATTTTCACTAAGAATATGTTCAGCGATCCAACTTTAAGTTTACTGATAAATATTTTAATTAATTATCCAACTTCTAGTTTCAATTCTGAATATTTTCATTACCAACAGAAAGTACAGGGTTGAAAACATGACATAGTATTAGTTTAGGAACGTAAGCTAGGGACTTTCAACTTTGGGTAAAACCGTATTTTACGTTGCTAAATTATTGAAATGTCTTCAATGCCGTACCTGATGTTGGTAAGTAAGCAGTATATGTATCTCCCACGATAACTACCACCATCAATCCAGTTTCCATATCATCAGGAAATTTTTCATCAATCGAACTTCCACATAATTGGAAAAAAAATACTTTTATCAATCCAACTTCTATTTAACAGAAAAAGAAATATATTTCATCAATGGAACTTTAATTTAAGCAAAGAAATATTCTCATGGATCCAGCTTCTAATTACGGAAACAATTATTTTCATCAATCCGGCTTCCTTTGAATTGAAAACTTAGTTTCATCCTTATATTAATGGGAAAATTTATTTCGATCAATCCAGCTTCTATTTAAACAAAGAAATATTTTTATCAATCCAACTTCCATTTAGGGAAACAATTTTTTTCATCAATCCAACTTCCATTTTAAAGTGACAATATCAAATAATTTAGCAACGCAAAATACGGTTTATCGCAACTCCGCCACTGCACGGCCGTACCTTTACTCAGGCAGTGCCAGTCCCAAGCCTGCATGAAAGGGGCGACGTTAATGATCGTTTTTATCCCACGTTGATGATCTTTGTTATCATAGTGTATTTAAACTGAAACTACTACTAACTGTGATCGCCTACGACAGACTCAAACCTTAAGTTCGAATTATTACATTAGAAATCAGTCAATGAATCAATATTCGTTTATTCAACCAATTGCATATCCGCACTTTGGTGTACATACATTTATACAGCTCTAGTATAACATTCTTATTATAAACAATCTGCGTGAGAGATTGTCCGCTTGTGGAATAAAACGGTCATGTAATCTCGGGCGCAGGGTGTAGGAGAGCGGCTTTTGGGGGAGAGTATCCCGTGGAGTACATGCCCCGGGTTTCCTAGGACCGCAGAGAAGAGACGGTAAATAAAAGACAGTAAATAACTAGTGGCATTAACAATGAGAAATCCCGGTTGTCCCGTAGTTTAGGTTGGTAAATTGAAATCCCGTCTCTTTCCTACTGAAGTACTATGGGAGAAGCAGATACAGATGAAATTTTTGAATATGCCTTTATAAAGTGCCCGTGAAATAAAGTTCCGCTTGTCTTTGGGCGGAAGAGTGAAGTTATGTGGTCTGGTGCGTAGGTTGAGACCATTTTGTCTCGGATGAGGTAGCAGGCACCGGAGTACGTGAATTGTATTCGACTGTAATGAAGTGAAAAGATGGTCATCTGCAAATGTCAGCCATTAGACTGGCATTGAAGGACACCACAACGCTTCATCCGTTGGATAAGTTGCAACAGTAACAATGATCGAGTTTTGCATTACAACTGTTTCAGAGGATTATCAGACTTAATTATATGAACAAAGTGGTAAAATCTTACCAGTTCATGTATCATTAGTGATGCATTTCAACGACAATCTGAATTATTTTAACTTCCATCCATGATCCGTACAAAATGGCGAGCGATTAAAGAGTTATGCTCACAGAATATCGAAGCAGGCTGGAGAAAGTATATCCTGCCATCTAGTGAATAGATGAGTGTGCTTTCTCAACTAGCTTAAAGTTGACAAATCTGGGAAATTACATGTACAATGTGCTTCGACATAATAACAAAATAGCATTCTGTTGTATCTAATTAATTGCAGGAGGCATCTTTGTGACCATGTTGTTGGAACGCGGACTCATCCTGACCTATAGCTCGATTTGTACACATTTTAAAAGGTGACGCCCGCCGTTTAAGATACAAAAACACTCGCTAGGCCCTAAAAATGTAGGTCTACATGTAAATCTTGAAAAGAATTTTTAGTTAGTAACAGGGCCGTAGCAAGCTTTAATTGCGCCCTGTGCCAAGCGCAAATCCAGCGCCGCCCCCCCTCTCTCAAAAATCAACTTAACCAATAACGACAAAATTTGTAATCTAGAATATAATATACAACTTTGTCCCTTAAGGAAAATAGAAACGGAGTTTCTGTGTTTCTATTCACATTAATTTTCAATTTAATCACTTCAGATTTATTTCAAGAAAAGTAAAAAGAATTTATAAAACTAAATTTATTAAATATTTACTATTGCTACATTACATATTTCAGTTTAAAATTAAATAGGGGCCTAATATTTCTGTTGAAAGCTGACAACAGACGTAAATAGTGCAACTTATGAAAACATAGATGTTACAAAACAAATGAAAATGTATAGATATACGATAAAATTAATAATAATAATATTGTAATGTAATGTAAAAGTTCTGAACGGCAATTTACTAATATGTTCAAGCGAGTCAACGACAATTTTTTAATAAGCCTGCCCAGGTTTGATCAATTAACATTATATTGGTGGCGATAGAAAAGTGTCCGCTCTAATTGAGGTCCTTGTCCCTACAACAGAACTTTCACTATCGGTCTGGGTTCACTCCCTCTTTTAGCTCTTACTTTACTCCTAGGCACTTCTGCCTGTTCTTCCTGGCACCGTATAAGTTTCTCTGTTAACGCAACTAGCTTTGCCTTAAATTGACAACTCAACATCCACATCCACCATTATAATAGTTCTGATTATAGTTTAATTAAAAGAAATTCACGGGAGATGCCGGTTTCCACATCCAATTACGCCAAATAGCCTAATATTTATCGGTCCGTTTTATTAAGTTATCCGTTTTTTTCTTCAAAATTACAGTTTTGTCGGGATCGAATTAACAACCGTCCATTCAGTAGCAATGCACGTTTCAGTAAGCAGGCACGATACATGCAGGACCATCTAAGAGCCCCTTTCATTGGCTAATTTACCCGTCTAAAAGAACCTCGTTCTTTTCGTTCGCTTTTGGACCAAAACAGCGCGGTATCGCAAGCGCCCTTTTCTCCCGCTTAAATTTGCAACAGTCACGGCAGTTCTCGCTATTTTGGCCTCTGCGCCCATTTTGGGCTGTATACCAGCGCCTCTAGCACTTGACAAAGCATATAGCACACCCTGTATTGATACAAATGCATAGCAAGCCATTGACCTAAATAGTCACATATACTGTATACACTTTTATTTGCTATTATTTACTATATTATGTTTATTTAATTTATGATGGATATTTCGCATTTTAAGGTAGGCTACAGAAATTAGTTTAATAATAAAAAATTATCATTACGCCTCAAAATTTGCGCCCCCTCTTGAGTTGCGCCCTGTGCCACGGCACCGGTGGCACATGCCTCGATCGCTACGGCCCTGGTTAGTTACGAAAGTCTGCTGACGCTTCGTGGAGTCGACAGAAAGTCATTCCCATCCGAGAATCACGGACCACACTTCCGCCATTCTGGCAAATAGCAGTAGCTTCCCTTCGCTTAGAGTTGAGGCACAGTAAACCGTAGGCCTACTTGTTTCATAAAGATGACTCATCATTATAGCTTAAGAACTTCCTCCTCCTACGCGGTCCCACCACAGCTAGCAACCACTAGTGACGATTTCGCTATAGTAGCGCTTATAAAGGCATAAGAATATAGCGAAGTTGAAAATGTGGGGCTTTGACAATGAGGAGAAATGTGCGACCAGGAATGGAAGAGACTGAGGAGAAGCGAAGTCCTTGAAATAAGATGGAGCATAATATGAAGCTAGAGAATTACGCGTAGCATCAGGATCTTAACCCTTTAAAGGGCAGAAGCGCCCCGCACACTTATAACAAATGTAAATACACAATAAATTGAAGAAAAATGACCACAAGAAGGAAACATTGTTGTAATAAAAATATCTTTAATTTTGTAAACAGTGGCAGTTTGATTGCCACTGCCCGTTCGTTGCAGACGACACGTGGCAAAAATACGACCACTGCCCGTTCGTTGCAGACAATCCGTGGCAAAATTACGACCACTGCCCATTAGGAGTCCTATGTGAGAGGCTATAACTGACTAGTGTTTATGTGCAATTCTACACATGTTATTTGTAGACCTAAAATTTGAAAGTAGGAATGTTAAACGATAATCGGAAATCCGATTATCGGTTTCGAAAACGATTATCGGTTTTCATTATTGACAAAACGATTATCGAATTCTGCCTCTTATATATAAAACGGAGTCTTCCACAGCCAACGAGGTAACAGTAGAACCCCACAGCGACGTATTCCCAGCTAACAAAATAACATTTGTCAAATGTTAGCAAAACATATTTTTTTGGGCGCGCGAATATTTAACGCGAATGTACCGGAAATATTTTGTTGTGGACACGCCTCAATAATCGCCGAATATTTGTGCGAATGTTCGCTTAAAACGTTCTTATACTGTTATCCAAACATTCGCATAAAGCGAACGTTCTACGAATAATCGCCGAATATTTGTGCGAATGTTCGCTTAAAACGTTCTTATACTGTTATCCAAACATTCGCATAAAGCGAACGTTCTACGAATAATCGCCGAATATTTGTGCGAATGTTCGCTTAAAACGTTCTTATACTGTTATCCAAACTTTCGCATAAAGCGAACGTTCTACGAATATTCTACTACTGTGTTTAAGCGAATGTTTTGTGTGTGTTTATGCGAATGTTTGGTGAATATCCCCTTAAAATGGCCTATGAATATTCGCAGTATGATGTTAGCTAAATATTAGCGTTCATCGCATGTTCTTAATTTCACGTATGTATACGTCCGTCGATGAGCATCGCTATTTCAACGGAGCTTTCCATATATTTCCTGCAGCTGTCACCCATCCTGCAGTATGAACGGGCCTCGAGGTTTAAGTATAATTATCATGAAGTTAAACCTTGAGCCCGGTTAAGTCAGACTGCCGCTATAGGATGGTGGCAGATAATATATATATACCTGGAAAAATATGGAGAGCTCCGTTAACAGCGGTGCTGATCGACAGAGGTGAAAAGAAAGATATAAATATATCTTTCGCATATATATCTTGCTCAACATCAGATCATTAACATTAATCAATAGAAACAATAAATTAAAGTTCAACTAACACGTTTTACAAAATTTCTTAAACATGCATACCTCGAAAAAATGCTGCATTTTCATTAAAAAAAACAAAATAAATAAGTTTAAAAACCAAACTAAAACTATATGCCGTTTAAAGATTATAGGTTTATGCCACCTATAGATCGACATCTTAATGTAATTAAAGTCAATGCAGAATAATTTCTATTTGATGATAAAAGATATTGATTTTTAAGAAACAAATTGGTTAATTACTGGTAAATCAGCTGTGTATACCTTGTAATAGGTCTATAAGTAAAAGCAAGTGAGTAAGTAAGTATATTCTGTAATACAAAATCAGCAAACTCACTATGGGACAACAATGTTTAAGGCAAATAAACCTGGACGATAAAGCTGATGGCCACATTCCTGCATGTCTGAATTCTGCATCAACAATATATATATATATATATATATATATATATATAATGTCTTCCAAATAATTTGGTCAATAATCACTGCTACACAAAATGAGGGCAATTAATCTATAATTGCACATGCCTTGCTGAAAGCAATTATAGTTCTTCAAGTCATTATTGAACTATTATAATTCTACTGAACGTTATTTATTTCGCTGGCTGCAGTGTCGATCAACGAGGATTGCCATAACAATATACTGCATCGACTGAGATAAGTATACTGCTCATAGCTAATCTGTGTCAGTTTCATCGTGTGCAGTCCTGACCCGCGCTTGATCAGAATGCTGTTTCGACTTTGGCTGTAGTATACAGAACACACACACAAGACAATTAATACATATGTATTATAACTGCTATATAGGAATATATGTATCTGTTGCTGCAGCCTTCGGCAGGTATTAAGAGGTCAAAGAACGTGCTTCACATTTATTGGTATATATAGTGCAATAGCAGCACGCAGTACGTGATCAGGTAAATGTGACGTTAATTAGGCGCATGTGCACAAAATATGATCTAGCTAATGTATTCTTGAAGAAAGGTAAACATAGTAAAAATGGTTAAATGTAGGATTAATACATTATCAATGTCCAAGCAACTGCATATATCTGCAAGAGCAGCAAGATCCTAAAAGTAATTAAGCAGTATTGACAATTAGTATAACGATAATAGTTGAATAATAAACTAATAAATGAAGCAGTACTAATAACAAAATACCGTAAATTTCAAGCCGCCGGGTCTATGCGGTCCATTGCGAAGAAATTCTGCAATGGCCTCTTCTATTTCCTGTTCTTTACATGTTTTGAAAATCCTTGCAGTAGCTCCTATTGCATTGTAAACAATAACAAATACAAATGGTTGATATTTTGCCATTCCGAGTTCAAGGTCTATAGCAAGTCCAATATGGCGAATAATAGCATATGTACAATTCCAAGCCACAGGCGTAACATGTGCACAATTTGTACATTATATTGTCCCAGTAGATCCACCTATGAATAAATGTTGAGGCTCATTATATGGTGCTTGGTTACATGGATACAAGCATACACTGAGGTGACGACATAATCGCAAGATTGTTTCGGGCCAATGAAACCGACTAAAGAAAGAGACAATTTGCTTATAACCGTGAGACAATAAATAAGAGCAGATATTATCACTGAAAATATTGCCAATTCCATTTCTTTGTAACAGTCATAAGTTTTAAATCCGCGGTTAGATCATCAGTGCAGGAAAGTATACATATTCAATGTCTGAGGAGCAGTCGGAACGTTGCTAGGATCTTGTCCAGCTCCCGCACAATTCGATCTCTGAGGAGCAGTCGGAACTTGGCTAGGATCTTGTGTAGCGCCCCTGCAACTCGATTTCTGAGGAGGAGTTGCAACTAGGCTGACATTAGCAGCATCACGAATGCATTTGGGCAATTGTTCTTGCCAACCAACATTGCACAGATCTATAAGCCGAATATAATAACTAGCACAAATTGGCTGGTATGATATATTGTTATTAAAGAACACGATTTAAGTGGCATAAAGTCCAATGGACTGCAAGGCCAATTTCAATAATAACATTCATTTGTATAAAATTCAGTGTGTGGCAATGTTTACCTGATAATCTAACACCAGCAGTGATATATATATATATATATATATATATATATATATATATATATATATTTACCTGATGATCTAACACCAGCAGTGAGATATAATATATATATTTATACATATATATATATATATAGATATGGTAAAAGGCCGTTTGCACCCAACATTATCAGGCACGAGTGGCTAACTCGGCTTCCACTGTTCTTGTCCATTTGTGGCGAGGGCGTTCAACAGGTCTCTTCTAACATTACTTGATCACTTATAAAGCGATCCATGTGTATCCAAACAGCCGGAGTCTCCTTGCTTGAATTATTCTAAGACACCAGTATGAGCATCCTGAGGTGTTATAGTTCCACTTTGGTAATATGCTCCGTATAACGAATGCGCAGTATCTTCCTGAGGCGCCACCGCTGGTAGGCATCGAGATTCGTCTCCAGACCCTTGGTACGCGCCCAGGTAGAATAGGCAGCATGTACGTCGTAAACAGGCTAAATTGGATGTCTAGTCGGAAGTGTTTCACATTTCTCATTGGAAGCTGCTGATGCATGGCTTTTTGTTCCAGTAGTTGCTAATATTCCAGATTTCAAACGGACTAATACCCGGCAATAGTTTGAATATACGTTTAACTTGCCAGCAACTCATTAGAATGCCCAATGTCACTGGCCCAAAGGCGTTTTTTTTAGATTAATCAGAAACATATTTTGTAATTGACAAACGCGAGATAGCTTAATCAGGCGCAATATAAATGTCCGGGTACATACTATAAATTCACATAAATTCGTACCTTATGAGTCACAAGGCATGAAAAATGGATGAGGTATCTGCATTTAGACGAGTCAGGCTTGAATGTTGTTTTTCCGAGTTGAATCAATTTAATCACTTTTGTCTAATCCAAAGCCAGCAGAGATTTCTAACTATTTCGTACAAAATTGTTTCCATAATGATACGTTCTGAGGCATAGTTGTTAAAACCGTTTTTTCGGTTTTTACTTTTCGCCACGTGTTTTCTGTCTTTAACTTTTTGTACGTAACTTTATTTATGCATTTACTGTCTTGTATTATTTTGTTTAATTTAATTTTTGTGTGATTTCCCTTACGTTGTCTTCGTATACTTTCAAGTATTCAGATAATATCCGGAACTATTAAATGTCATCACTTGAGAAATAAATAGCACAGTATAAGAAATAAATTTCTTAAGTTATTGTGGCGAGGGCGTACGACGTTGAATTTCTAAGTTATCCAAAATGCCAAAAGCAAAACGTGCGGAATGGATTCCAGTTACTTTTATCGTTTTTTTCGTTTCTATTTCTTTTTAAAAACGACGTTTTCCGTTTCTCATTTACTTTTGTTTTACATTTTAACAAGTATGTTGTTATGTAGCCTATATGACAACGCCGCGATGCCATTCCAATGTAGTGATTTTGTTTGTTTAGATTTCTATGGAAAAACCAAGAAAAGATCTGCAATCATCAGAAACAACAGAAATTATCTCTTAAGGAATATTAAGCCAAATGACGAGCTAATCGCTTCACTGTTGTCTCTCAACTGCATAACGGAAGAACAAAGTTACTTCATCCAAAGAAATGGTTCAAATCAAGCGAAGAACTGCGAGCTCTTGTAGGCCTACATCATGAAATTTCTCGACGAGAAGAAGTTTTCGAATTTCGTCAAATGTCTTCGACAAACCAACCAGAAGACAGTGGCCATGATCATAGACAACGGAGGAGGTTTAGAGTACAAACTTTATCTAAGTGCTTATAATTGACATAATTTGTTTAATAATAATAATAATAATAATAATAATAATAATAATAATAATAATAATAATAATAATAATAATAATAATAATAATAATAATAATAATAATAATAATAACAATAACAATAACAATAACAGTAACAATAACAATAACAACAATAATAATAATAATAGCATATACGCATTTATATTGAATTGCATCCGTGACCTTGAAGAATTTCTGTAAGTAATTATGCCCTATCGTGTCATGTAGGCTACTAGCCATTGTAGTGCAAGTGGTTTGAACTTGTGGAAACCTTCAACTAAAAAGGTCATTATAGGATACTTTCAGGGCAAACATTAATTTCGAAGGAACATGATAAAACCATTCTGAAGCTTGGTTATGACCACTACGAAGAAAGTAGTTTTACTTTTACCCTAGTGGACGTTTATTGGTTGAAGCAAAAATAACACGCTTTATCTAAACAAGTTAATCATGATGAAAATAATGACGTTTTCCTCCATGATAGGCCTATTGCCGATTTTAAGCAATTGGCTTATTTTGACACATTCTAACATTTTTTGTGCCGGTGGCAAGACTTAACCTTTTTCAGTTGGTACGAAAATTGGTACAGTTTCAAAACAAACTGCTAAGTGGAATGGGAAAATCGCCAGGTAGAAGTATTTTTAGGAACTTTTTGGAAATACATTGTATTCTGGAGCACGTTAATCTCTAGACGCCTTTCAATAATTTAAGTATTAACTAAAATAATATGCTAAGCTTGATACTGTTACAATGCTCTTCGTGGTTGTATAGCATCGAGTTCCTTTGCTGACTTGTGCTTACACGCACACTTTATTCTACCTGGTGAAAATTATCATCTTCAACTTATCAGCTGTTTATCTCAAACACTCAAAGAAACTTTTGAGGTTTTGTGCAAACTATTTAATTCACTTTCTCTGGCTTTGCTGTTCTCTAAGCTTTATCATTTAGCTTATTATTTTAACTGACTGCTAAAATCGATCCTTCCGATTATTTGCATTTTATCGCTAATTCATAAATTTGTGCGTTATAAATAATTGAACAATGATGACACTTTAGTGAAAAGCATGCTAATGTTCTTTATAAAAATGTCCAGTTGCGTATTTCGCTTAAATTGTTTGAAACTCCGTATTGGCCACGAATCCACAACCTAAAGAATATTTCTTATTCAACTGCAGTTATCTAAACCTACGTCTGCGTAGGTAATTTGGCATTTTAAATGCGGTTTTGTTTTTAGGCGTAATAAAAGTCGATGTGCAAAGTCGTGGTGCAAAGTATACGAAGTCAACGGAAACACAGCTACTTCATGAGAAAATCAAAGATCTTCGAAGCAGAACCAAACCAAGATCACATCGAACTGATAAACTCATCAGTAAGCTGAACGATGGAGGCATAGAAATCCTCAACTCTCAACTGGACAGACAGACTGTGGTCGTTTGGATATGGTGTCATTTACAAGCAGCCCATGAACATATTCAGAGGCTGTACGAATCGAATCAGCTGAGAGATGTATTCTTTGAAAATATTCAACCATTTGTTTCAAAGATGATCAGCATCGACAGGAATCAATTCAGGAAAACCATTGGCAAGTTCTCATGAGCGCACCCATCATAAAGAAATCTTAAAACATGTAATCAACATATTAGGCTTGGCTTAAATGACTAAGATTGCAATGGCTAACAAACTGAGCAGGATTTTGAGGCGGATAAGGAAAGGACGTTAATTTATGTGAATAGAGTGAAAATAAATGAAAATATCAGAGAATCTGGACAAAATGTTTGTTATATAGAGAAACTTTATCTGCCGAGAGAGGTTTCTAGAAGGCGCTACATTGCTACAATCAGTCTATCTGTTTCCGCTTAAATACCTCCGCAGTGGTAAAAGCATAATTACTCCAGTGCCTAAAGTTACAAACCTTCGTCCGAGTCAGATTTTCGACCAATATCTATCACACTCATACTGTGCAGGATAATTAAAGAGCAGATTGTATGCCGTTTCTTTTACCGTATCCTAACAAATCCCCTTCAAAATTGCATGTATTATTATCAATATGCCTGGGTTCACATCGGCTGCCCTTATGGCACTCACTCATTGTGGGGCGCGGTGGTGTAGAGGTATGTTCGGTGCCTTGCAGCCGGAGGTTTGCGGGTTCGAATCCACCTCAAACCGCCGCGAAGGAACCCTGGGCAAGTCCTTCATTCGCAATTGCTCATGTGCTTCGGCGTGAAACTCCGATTCAGTGTCCGCGCTGTATTCGGGAGCGCCTCTGAGTAGAAATCTTGAAGGGGCGCTATATAAATATCTGAAATGAATGAATAATAGGCCTATCAGAGTTGCTTAATTAATTCCAATCAGTATGTCCACGTAACAGCTTTAGATTTTTCCAAAGCTGTTGATATCGTCAAGCCAAACGTAGGCCTACCTGAGAATATTGGCCAAACTGCCAATTCCAGACAATATCTATAACTGGGTCATTGCCTTCTAACTGGCCGCCAGCATTGCACAAAATTCCCAAGGGCAATATCAACATACATGGATATAAAAGCCAGCATTGTCCAAGGATCGGGATTTGGGCCCGTTAACTTCATTAATGCTATTTCCAGGTTTAGCACTGTCTACCCTACAAATAGGCTTCTCAAAATACGCTGATGACTGCAATCTTCTCATTCCTTTTTCAAATAGTGCTTCTGTTTCTATTGAATTGGACAATGTCTCCAGATAGGCTGCCGAATGTAACTTTACGCTGAATAAAAACAAAACTAGTGAAATGTTGATCCGCCGCAAAAGGGCGGCTCCTGGGAACCTATCTAACCCATGAGCCACCTCAGGCCGATTTTGTGTAAAAAACGAATAGTAGTCGAAATAATCTAAATTATCTAGTCTGTCTTATTCAAGAGTAGTGTAAATAATCGGCGTCTGGAACATTTACACTAGCGCTACATAAAAATCTGTGATTCTCCCATAGCCTAGGTTGGATTTTACGTATTGCACCATAACCTAGTTTATTAATAATCACACGCCCACGCGTACTAATACCCGTTCTTTAAACTATGGGAAATACCCAAGGTTTCGAAAAGATCGAACGCGCTACAGACACGACGTAATAACTGGCTCAATTCTCGCGGTATCGGTCGTATGAGTCATAGGCGTAATAGCTGGGGACATTCCCGCAGTATCAGTCGTATGAGTCATTAGCGTAATCGTTAGGGACATTCCCGTATAGCCTACTATTGATCGTATGAGTTAATAAAGCGTAGGCGCTGTGAGGCAATCCTCGAACAATATCACACGCCGTTGTGTCATCGCGTAATATCCTGTAGTATTGTACGTCGTTTGCTTTAAGGAGATTTACGATCACGCGCCGTCTAGTCATAGTGTAATCGTTGGGGCAATTCCGCAGTATCGATCGAAGGTCTATTATAAGCTCGTGCGATAAACAAATTCCGCATATAACGCAGACTACGCAAACATGAATACGAAATCTGGTTTCGCGAAAGAGCTTAAAGAAAAATCTTCTGTATATAAAATGGAATACACAACGAAAACAGTAAAACAATTACGAAACATTGCCAAAGAGAGTGGCTTGGTTAGATATTATTTTGTCATCCCTCCGAGTCTTACTTGCTGATCGAAGGTAGGTTTGTCAAAAACGATGGTATGAATACCGCATACGCTAACGCCGACGCAGCAGCAATCGTCAACAACGGGCTCATGCACCTTTTCAGTCAAATCGGATATTCCCTATCGAGTCAAGACATGGAAACGATATATCACCCGGGACAAGCGACGACCATGATGGGTTTGTTGAAATACCCGAACGATTTCGCCCTAGCGCAAGGCCTTAACCAGCTTTGGACAAAAGATACAACAGCGACAGCGGTTATAGCGGATAATACGGGGTTCGCGACTCGTCAATCGTACCTTATTCAAAAACCGACTACTAAAGGAACGTTCAGTTTTATCGTGCCCCTTAGCCATATTTTCGGATTTTGCGAAGATTACGATAAAATAGTATACGGAGTGAAGCACACGCTAACGCTTGTTCGCAAATCGGACGACGACGCCATCTTTAGACTCGCAGCTGCGGATGCGGGAAAAGTCGACGTTGCGAAAATCTCGTGGTTTATGCCGCACGTTACTCCGTCGGATATGCAAAGGGCGCAGTTATATAAAACTATCGAATCTAAAGCGACAGTACCAGTTGCCTATCGCGCTCGTCAATGCGAAACTATCACGATTCCTGAAGTGACGACATTTCCCTGGCGTCTTAGCGTCAAGACGGCTCCTGAACAACCTAGGTGGATAGTCGTCGGATTTCAAACCAATCGCGATGGGGACCAAGAACGTAACCCGTCGATCTTCGATCATTGTAACCTTAAAAACGCGTTCGTGATGATGAATCAAGAGAGATACCCAGTCGTCGACTACGATCTATCGTTCCCCGACCAGAAATTCTCGAGAGCTTACAGAGACGCGGCGATGTTTAGCGAAAAGTTCTACGGAATGGATCAACTGATTACGCAAAGTAACATCACCCCAGCCGATTATAAAGATCTTTATCCGCTCATGGTATTCGACGTTAGTAAACAATCGGAAAAACTGAAATCGTCGGTCGTTGATATCCAGATTAGATTTACTTTTAACGCGGCAGTTCCCGCCGGGACACAAGCTTATGCGGTTATAATTTCGGACAAGTTGTTAAAGTTTCAATCGGATGGACAGAAAATGAGCGTGGTGTACTAAAAAGTTCTAACTAAAATCACGATAGGTTGAAACGTATAAGAAAGCATCCGAGACGCGTAGAAATTTTTGATAAGGAAACGGGTGTGACGACTGTGTATCGGTCGATATACTCCGCGGCTAAAGCGTTCAATCAAAACCCGGGCTTCATAGCGGTGTTTAACGGGAAAGTTTATAAAAATAGATACGAAATTAGAGTGTGCGAGGATGAGAAAGATCTAATCGATATATCCTGACGAGCCTTTTGAAGGCGAAACGGCTTTATTTTTCTGTCTGATTCTAGATGATGAGGTAAGATCTTTCTTTTCTCGCATGATGAGTCGGTGTGGCGCCTATAATGATTATAATGATAACGACGACAACTAGATGACTAGACAACTACACCAGACAAATAGGCCTACATTTAGAAGCGTATGTACTATATTCTAGTCACACGATATTTTTATAGCCAATTATATCGCCAATTATAACCAAGTCTGGGGCTTGGCGATATAATTGCATGAATACGAACATCCGCATATGGTCGTGCTTATGAGTAAGGCCTCGTTGAAACTGACGATAACACTCGCGGCCTCTGACCAATACTCCGTAATGGTGAATGGGTCGACCCATCCCTACATTTTTCTGTAGGAGGTTGAGGATTTAGACTCAGGACTGGTGTTTTAGCTGAGTGGGACCTTAGGATTTGGTCTGTGCACGTGGGGGTTGGTGAATTAGACCTAATATTGGTCAGTGCGTGGAGAATTGGACCTAGGAATGGTCAGTGCATGGTGGAAATAGGAGATCCGGACTAAGGATTGGGTGGAATGTCTTAGAATATCCAACTCTCCTCTACTAATGCTCCGTTGATCGGTTGATCTAGGCTATGTCGAGAATCGTCTATCGTTTGTTACGTCCCGGCGCGGTTGCACCCATCGGCATTATACATCTTCTTTTCTGTGATGGATCTTGCGTAGTCGTCGGTCACAGCGATTCTTCGATGAAAGTCTGTACAAGTTCGTCGATACCACTTTTTTCCAAGTAACAACGTTGTGTAGGTTTTAACTCATATGCCTACTCCGATAAGGTCGTTTTATTTTGCAATCGAAATAAGGAACGGATAATAGGGTTACAGAGTTAGATCCACTTCTCTGAGCTTTAAAGCAAGCTAGCGACATCCCAACTGGCGAGTTTCGTGCGTTCCTTCGAAGTTTATAACGTCCCGTAATGAAACGTTCGGCGGAGCACTTAGTCCGTTGACCCTTAATAGTTTACGACAAACTGATCGTTTCTTTCGAATTAAATTTTACTCTACCTTAACCAAAATGATCAGAAAGCGTCCGTAACTCACGCTGTCCAGAGCCCAACTAACTCTTTCAATTTTATCATAGCAATCGTTGTCGAGCAGACAACAGTTTCTGATAATCCGTTGAGGTTCAAGCCGTCCAATCGTATTCTTCCACTTCATCATCCATGGTCTCGAACAACCCATAGAATAACCCATAACTTAATCTAATATTTTATTGCCTAACATGCTGCTTTAGATGCTGGTCTAATTAATTAGCATTGATAACTTAAACTACCGTAACCTTACTAGCATCACTTAACTTCTAATGCATTAAAAATCACATCTCTATTTATATGTGCATATAGATATAGGCTATTATGTATACATATATATACTTATATAGGCTATATGCATAAGTGTATATGTATAATATATATGAGAAGATTTGCATGGCAAAGGGACATCATTAGAAATGATCCTAGCGTCTATTGTAATCTTCATTTGAATAAATGAACAGCAACGTTCTTTTCTCATTCTGCCGATCTACATTCAGTGGCGGTTGTCACCCATCCAACATCATCGCTACAGTTGGTCGAGAAGACTTTGATTCCGACTTCCTTTCGTTCCTGCAGTTCCGACAAGCGCTGTCTCTTGGACTTCTCTGTCAACAGTCAGTTTCTGAACTGTCTGTGGATGCTACTTCTCAATCTTCCACCAGTGACGCAGGGTGACCCGACAATTGCGCGCAGGACAATTGCCGTATATGGCGAATAGATAACACGTTGTGCAGCCAAGCCAGACATTCCACATAACCTGGAATAGGAATGTCGTCGCTACAACGGATGTCACAACTTCCACCAAACAGCCGTATCCTGTCGACACCGATGCCTTGAGTCCAGGTCAGAGCGACTAACTTTAACTCCGACAGGTGCGCCTCACCGTTCGCTTAGTAAATAAAGAAGATAAGGACATTTTTGTTGTTATAATTAAAATTAAAATTATTATTATTTTTTTGACCGAGGTAGAAATGATCCCTCAGGCTCTGAGAAACTATTATAAATTGTGTTAAAGGTTCTCGTTCGCAACGTGCTGCTCAAAAGAACCCTCGAAAGCGACGGCGTTAAAGCGCTGTGTGCAAATCAACAAGCTTTGGAAGAGATAAGTCGTCTCACGGGGGTCGCCTGTTGCCTCCATCATGCGGCGGCCCAGCTCCTGTAGGAACTCCAGACCTGTGCTGTTAATAGGGCCCAGTGATTCGATGGCCACGGGGATGAAATCGTGCGTCGCGGAGATGGATGAATACTTGGTGCTCTTGCGTTCCGCGGCTTGTTCTGCTGCCCCTCCTGTTGCTGAAGCCGTCAGGTGGATATACGAGGATGCGCACGTTGAGTCCCACGCGATGTACCTGCTTCTTGCCCATGGGATCAGTGTGGCTCCCATTGGCAAGAGGCAGGTAATAATAGCAAACTATTATTATTATTATTATTATTATTATTTTTTATGCCCCGAGGTATACATGATCCCTCAGGGACTTGAATATTACTATTGTAGATGGGGTTGTCTGGAAATGACCCTACTCGTCGTTGTCCTGGCTGGCGAAGGTGCCCCGAAATGCGATGGAGTTGAAGCGTTGTATCGTTAATGATTATTCGCTGAATTAGGTGTATTATTTTTCTTATTATTATTATTATTTTTTTTTTTACCGAGGTAGAAATAATCCCTCAGGAACAAAAAATTAGGTTAGGAGTAAAAAACGTTCTCCGAGAAATCAGGCCTCGTCCCAGTTTACACAGCCATCCGGAAATGTGCCTCTGAATGCAATGGCATTGTGGCGCTGCACACAGATGGAAAGACGTTGGAACAGAAATTTAGTTTCCCGTTGATCTCCAGAGACAACTGAAATGCGACGTCCCAGCTCAGAGAGAAATTCTGCACTCTCAGCGTTTACAGGTCCAAGGGTTTCAAAGGCAACGGGAACAAACATGTGGGTTGCAGGCAACAATGCATATTTGGCAGTCTTATGAACCGCGGCTTGCTCAGCTGCGGAGCCTGCTGAAATTGCAGTCTGTGACAAGTAGGAAGCAGCACAAGTGTGGACCACTGTAGCATCCCAGGTCATGTATTTGCCAGCAGACCAGGGAACAAGTGTAGCACCATCGGGCCGTTTGCCATCGGTCCGCAGAAGACCCGTTGGCTCCTTCGTGCTTGGGACATCTGCACTCTGTAGTGAACGCCAAATTAGATCATTTATGGCATGATGGCGGATGGAGCGTCCCTTCGAAAGCCTACAAACTAGCCCATGGTGACCATCTGAGCCAACAGCATCTCCGCATCTACACGTATGAGGGCGACAGAGGTCAAGGCCCAACCGAAGACCAACTGCCACTCGCACCGCCTCGTTATCAATGCAGAGGCCACAAGAAGTGATTGGAAGGGCAGTTAGCCAATCTCCAGAGTGTGGAAAACAGGCAGCAGCCAGTCTAGCCCGATCAACAGGATTGCTCATGGAGGCCATAATTGACAGCTTGTCTCTCTCTACCAAAGGCCTGTCCCATACCCCCTGTTTAGCCGGCAAAGACTCTGTGATACCTGGTAAAGTGTCATGGCGTGCAACCATCATCTCCTCAAAGTAAGCATCTGGGACAGTGGTGCATTTGGTCAAGATAGCGGCCTGAAGTTCCAAAGTGCTCGCAGCTGAGGCCATATAGGCAGAAGAAGCCAGCGAAGACACTCGTCTCAAACCCAGACCACCATCTCGAATGGGAAGTGAAGCCTGCATCCATTGATGTTTGTTCAAATGATGTTGATGATGCGTTCAAGCCCATTCCTCATTATTTCATCCAGTCGTCCCAGCGTAGGATGGTCTTGGCATGGGGAGCAACGAAGCACATGGCTAAGCTTTGGTGCACCAAATGAGGACCTTAAAAGGGTAAGGCTACTCTGTGCTGGCAATTGGCAGAGATCATCAATGGCACTCCCAAGGGTCTCACAATGTACCTGCAGCATGCCATCTATAGTGCGGAACCTTTGAAAAGAGCAGCCCCAAAAGTGTGAGTGACTCGAAGTTAACACACTGGAGTTCTGAAAATGAGGGGTGTTTGGAAGAAGCAATTGAAGGAGAGTAGAACTCACATTTATTCAGGTTCAGATTCAGCCCAAAGGAAGCGTTTAATGAAACCAATGATGCAATATCGTTTGCAACAGTCTCTGGGCTGCCACCCAATGAGAGGTCATCAAGATAGCCAATGCAAAGGTCAGACTGCATTGAGTGTAACACCGGCTGAAGAGGGAGACAAACCAGAAGTGGGCCCAAGGGGTCTCCCTGCTGAGGGCCCATTTGAGAAGAGATGGAAAAAGGACCAAATTTTAACACAGAAGCAGATGAATATGACTGACGAACGAAGCTGTAAATTTCAGGAATCACAGTGTAGGCAGACTGAAGCATTATATCTCTGTGTAGGCTATTAAATGCATTAGAGAAGTCCAATTTGACAAATACATGGTCCTGGGGCATAGCAGAAACATATTTTCTTGCTGCGTGAACTGCTGCCTCACATCCAGCTGGAGTAGCTATGCCAACCTGCAGTGGGGCAAAAAAGAAGCCAGTTTACCAACTGCATATCTGTTAGCACACTTGGCAGCCACCCTTCTCAGAGTGTACCCAATCGCTATAGGTCTTAGATCTCCTGACTTCTTGGTGAGTGCAATAAGGCTGCCACCAAACAACACAGGTCTCACTTCTGGCGGGCACGCACCACGTAGCAGTATGTTAATGAACTCGGTCAATTGCCTAAGTAATGCCGACGACGACTCGCGATGGTTAATGAGCTCAAGAAGATGTTGGGGGCGCAGCGCATCTGGTCCTCCAGCAGAACCTGATGGAAAAGAGCGAATGGCTGCTTCTACATCCAACTGCTCAACTTGAAACGGGGTTGTGGTGGTAGGGCATGGAAGACCAGCGAGACTATCAGGATGAGGGTCTGTTGGATGTTTGCCAACCAAGATGTTGAAGTTCTCCAAGTTTGGTGTACCGGGCCGGCTCTGATCACAAAGAATGCGTACGGCTGCACTAATATTGCCATCCTCCAGTTTGGAGGCGACAGCAGCCAGACGGGCATCTGAGCGTTTCAGAGGGGCTCCGCACCCAGTCCCCGCTGTGACAGCGACCACAGATGGTTCAGTGGACTGTCCCAGGGTTTCCACCCGTCTCTTCACTATATTTGCCAAATTGTGTCTTCGGCCAGCTCTTTTGGGCTGAGCTAAAACATCCGGTGAAAACCTAAGCAGAGCCCGCCAGCCATCAAGGTCAGAAGGGCGACTACAAATCGACTGCAGAATATTGGTTAGTGATTGTGAACATGCCAATCGAGCACCCCGTGGGATGTGTTTGAGAAGCGGTTGGCCAACCTCAGGGTGTGTTACTGGGTTTTGAAACGGTGGTTGAGCCTGTTTATGAAGCGTATTCAGTTGTGCTGCCCCGTTTTCCACACATACCGTGTCCCCGCAACCTGCGACCGCTGAAATGGCCAAGGGTGGACGGTCAGACCCTGGGCAGGATTGTCCCGCGGACCGTGGCGATGGACTGTTCCATCACGGAGGTGAAGCTGCCGTTTTGCGAGGCAGTGACTGCAAATGCCACTGGACTTTCCTGCCTGCTCGGAGGGCATTAAAATGGATGGCCGTCAATTACTCCTATTATCGCTCTGCGTGCGAAGTGCAGGAAAAACAAACCAAAAGCGTGAAAATTATTTGCTAGGAAAACACAAAGTACCTGAGCGAGTAAAGCTGCAAAATCAGGACAAGTACTGACTGAGAAAACGATTGCAAAGTGAAAATAAACCGAATATCAAACCATTAAAACCAGCAGAGCTAGATCAGCGTGTCACCAGGACGAGGCCATCCCAGAAAAAAAATTATTATTATTATTATTATTATTATTATTATTATTATTATTATTATTATTATTATTATTATAAGATATATATATATATACATAATATATATATCTTTATTTTTTATTAAATTTGTAATGCGCGAACGGTCACACCGAAATCTGAATCTGAGGCGCGGATAGTCAGCCGCGAGGAGAAGATGCAGCTAGATATCCAAGTGCTTGAAGGCCAAGGAGAAATGGTGAGGTTTTAGCCGCTTTTGAAGGAAGGAAGTGAATTTGAACTACGCAGGCAGTCGATTCCATTCTTTGGGGCAGAAGCACGGAATGCACGCGAGCCTATAACTGTTCTGCATCGTAGCTCAGCTAAAGACCCGTACTTGATGATCGCAGGCAACGAGGAGGAATGTAAGGATCTAGTAGTGATTGACGACAGTAATAATATTTGAAGAAAATAAGATCATTCTACATGTATTTAGCGAGTGAACAATTTTCAATTTATAGCATTGGTGATTAACGACTTAAAGGTGTACAGGCAGACCTGGCAGAGCTTACGAATGTTGCTATAATATTCGATGTTCAACAACATCTTGCGCCAGGCAGAGCCGTTGATTCGTACTAAACATTATTTTGTTGTCACCTGGTCCTTGAAGAAAAGTTGCATAATCGTTATTACTATCAATCTTTACTTAGAAGTTAAAGTAGGCCTATTTTTTTCTTAATAACACGCACGATTAAGCTGACGTTTAGCAGTATATATCATGGCTACAATAGTTTTTGCTCTCGTTAATTACCTTTAAATCGCGACAATTCGAATATATAAATAAGTCATTTTTTGTTTAAACGCTAGCTTGCTTTTCCATGAAGTCGAATCGTTCAGACGTCTTTAACCTCTGAAAGTGCTAAACGCATCGTACAGAAAGCCAATAATCTAAAGAATTGATTTGAAAGGAGTACTGCTAGTAAGGTAAAGTACAATCCTGGATGCTAATTGTTAAGTTTAGATGCTAACTTAAATGACTCCAATAACTCCGTTATCCGTCCTGATTGAGTCTTCCGTTCCCTAAGTCTCAGTCGTCAGCCAATCTCAGACAATAATCGATCCAATTCTAAGTCAAGTAAACCCCAAAATTCCCCACATAAGCCCAAAAACCGCTTTTCGATTGAATTCATTTCAATCGATCTCTCGAATCGTTAATACCAGTCTATTCAAATCGCGGTCTGTGATTATTTTCATATGCTATTGTCATACTATCATTTGTGCGTGTAACTTAGAATCTATCTTATCCCATTTAAATAACATACCCAATCAAATTATGTCTACTCTGGATCTGCAATGACCTTCATGTCTACTACAGCTGAAGAGAAGCTACACATTCGTTACTAATGTCAATGTTCCCTTAAGAATTAAAATTGGAGTAATTTTCTTTAAAGTGAGTTCAATCTCCGCCACAGGCACAACTAAGATGCCGTTGAGCAGTGCGCTCCTGCTAGGATTGTTTTACTCACCTACAGCACCTTTATATCGTTTCAATCCGATTCAATGAATAAGTCGCAGCCATATTTTATTCCTTAACTCAGTCAGTGAAAGTGCTAAAAGCATTGCACAGAAAGTAATAAATCTAAAGCCTTGATTTCAAAGGAGTGCCGCTAATAAAGTACAATCGAAGACGAGTTTGTACTTCAAGCAATTGGGATGTGAATTTAACCCTAGGGCTACCAAGTTTTTTTGTAACACTGGGTACCAAAGGGGGGTGGTTACCACCCACCCCCTAGATTTCGTGTTTGGTTTTACATATCATAACTTGTAATATAGCAATGGATTCAGCATTCATTTCTGCACAGAATGGTATATTTAGTTGAACATTATGTGAATGCACCTCGAAATTACATCACTTTTAACAACGGAACCTATTACTTAGAAATATTGTATATTATTGCGTACATTTTGTACTTTTTGGATAAACAAATATAAGATTATGTGTGTTTTGAAACTAATCTATGTATAAAAGATACACACAATCATCCCTACACATGTTTATATAGTATAAATGTACATCCATGCATATATTATATCCATACATATATATCGGTTTACGTTGTAATGCTGTATTCAGCCATTTTCACACAGATTACGCGTATTATTATTTATTTTGATCACTTCCGGTATTCAAAAGACAAAGATGTTGGTATGCAATGAAGCCCTACATTCCCTCTAAAGAATGGTATCTTTGTTTCTCTTCCAGGAAGACAAATGAATACGCTACAGACAAAAACTAAGGGGGGAGTGCTTCCATTCAGCCATTTTTGCACGCATATTACGCGTATTATTATTTATTTTGAACACTTCCGGTTGTCTCAGGTCAACTCAGTGACCACAGAAATGTAGCCCCACATTCCCTCTATAGAATGGTATAATTTGTGTCTCTTAATATTAAATAACGGATAAGATATAGTCAAAAATATAGGGGTGGTATCCACCCCTCTGCATGGTGCCTCGGGTATATTGGGTATAACTTTTGAACGGTGTGAGATATCATCTCACATTTTACCTCAAAACGTGTGCAAATGAACCCCCTACAGCTACCTAAAAGGTCAAATTTTTATTCCATACGGAAAAAGTTTGAGATGAAAAACCTAGGGGGTGGCAACCACCCCCCCCCCTTGGTAGCCCGAGGGTTAATCGAATGACATCTATAGCTGCGTTATTTTAAGCCCAATTGCATGAGTCATCAACGTTCTATGTATCATATCTTTCTCTTCTCACAGCTGCTTCGGTGAACGTCACAATGGTCCGTCTGAAAAAAGAAAAGCCCGATCGCATCATAACAATAGCAGGGAACCAGCTAACTCACGTCTTTCTGACGTTCAACAACAAAATGGCGACGGTCAACATCATCATCATCATCATCATCATCATCATCATCATCATCATCATCATCATCATCATCATCGAAGCAGAAGACAGAATTCAGTTACTGATCGACGACGACGACGACGATACACAGAGGGAGAGAGAAGAGGACAACGACAGATCCACCAAGACGACGGAAGGGTTTGAGGAAAAGGTCTTCGTGTCGGTCTTCGCCTCTGCAGCATCGTCCGAGTCTGTCCTCCTCCTCCCTTCAGCAGCAGCCAAGCAACAGCTATTGATATCTGAGTGTTCTGAGGGTAGCACCGTCAACGACGATGTCCGTCGTGGCCTCTGTTCAAACGACGGTGACAGCGGAGGAGGCGGAGGTGGCGACGCAGGATCTGATACAGGCCGACTCAGCTGTCGACTGCAGCTGATGGCAATTCTTAGTTAACAACAATAACAGCCTACTGAGCTTCATTTAAATGAGTACGAAGAAAGCGGGTTAAATGACGACGATTGAAACGGGTAACAAGCGGGTCTTAGTAAAGTATACAGATACCATAATTACACGTCTTCTTCACGACCGACGACGTCGACCGAAAACTTTTATCGGACGGTGGCAGAGAGCAGGACGCTCAGGATTTCTAACCCGTCTCCTTCCGCCGATAACACGGCCTCCACCGGAGACATCGCCCGCTATTCACAACCGATGTACCCTAGAGTCAACTCTGATCAAACAGTCCCAACGGCACGCCCCAATTTAACCCAAGTCTTATTTCATCATCAGGAAGGAGGAAGAACGGAGGACACTGTCCGTTCCGAATACGATCCCACCGAACAGGCGTTTGGAAATTGTGTAAACGAGGAAGAAACGGATGAATCTAATGGGACAACTCGTCAGGAAACCGATTACAATTATAGCCAATACAATGAGAACGTAGCATATACCACACATCTGCTGTGAAGAGGAGAAATCCGGGTCTTTCCAACACAGCAATAATAGATGGACATCGGAACGATAATGCCAGCGCTCCTTTTAGACTGGTCCATGAAAACAGCGCTGAAGAAACTAGAGAAAAGATCAAAGAATTTTCAACAACCGTACTATCATCTATTTCAAAGAACGTAAATGGAGTAAAATCTGCTTCAGGCGTTCCAACGACGCCTATCCACAGACTTAATCACACGCAGCCGTTGGAAAGGTTTATCTACCGTCCATACAACGCGGCCAAAGACATGAAACTGGGAGCAGCGTCGTTTGAAGGTAGACCTCAGAGGATGATTCTAAATGACCATCATCATCATCAGTGACCAGCATCGTTCCAGACACGGCGGCTTACAGACCGACGGCAGACGACGACGACGACGACGACGACGACGACGACGACAAGAAGACGAGACAGAAGGAGAAGGTCGTCTTAGTTCACAAGAAGACTCTTCTTAGTCTGTTCTTAGTCTTCGT
The DNA here is from genome assembly GCA_020284085.1 of Aporrectodea caliginosa. NCBI lineage: Eukaryota > Metazoa > Annelida > Clitellata > Crassiclitellata > Lumbricidae > Aporrectodea > Aporrectodea caliginosa. Next base: position 1,014,101 of record JACEVL010000186.1, read on the forward strand.
CGTAAAACAGGACATGGATGGCATCGATAGATCCGGTCGTCACAAGGTCATCGTCGTCAACTATTTTAGATCGATGAAACGCCGTATTTTTCGTCATTGCTTGCATACTAGGGTTCGTTATAACGGAGGTTCTGTACTTCGCCAAAGGAAAGAAGTTGCAGAAGCATCCAATTAATGGCCATAGAAATATAAGATGGCTGAGGAATAGCTAGATTAATATGGAATAGACATTATCATAGTTATTTCATATATTATTAAACGTACATACCAAATAACAGATTGACAGAATTCTCTTCAGTCTGTCCCGTACATGTCTCTCCAAGCTCAGACAAGCAGAGAATGCCGCTTTTCCCTGCGCTCCCGTCTTATTACTCCAAGCCCGTCCTAGAAGCCTCCAAATTCCATTCGGCTCTCCTACTGCCAGCCCATCGGCTCGCCTCCCTGCAGTCTGTGGCCAGGTATCCCCTACCTAATTATTCTATATTTCTGGGCAAGTTATTCCTCCAATGGAAAATATTTAAGAGTAAGGATATAGAGAATTATTCTCTATATCCTTACTCTTAAATATTTTCCATATCTCATTAGATACCCAATGGGCTGATCCGGTCTGTGGCTCATCCCTAGCTATCTATCCTCCTTGTGACCATTTACGTCGCGGTTTCTCCCTTGGCTGGTCAGCCCATCTACCTAGGATACCCAACCGCAATGGCCATCACTGCTCCATCACCTGATCCTACCTATGCCTCCAGCCACTGGCTCTGGTCGATCTAAACTTAGATTAGGCCTTATCCGATTCCTAGCTTCTGCCTGACCACTGGCTATTCTTATTCTTTCCGTCTATATATCGATGTCTGTCTTTCTTTGTCTGTGTCCTTATACGTATAATCGTTAGTCTGACCCTACCATCTTATGTATGTTCTACAGTATCCTATGACTGCTTCTCTACTCTTACCTAGGAATCATACCTGATGAGTGAGTTTGCCTTTTAGTATATATTGAAACGCTTTGTCTTGCTTATCGCTTGGAATACTAGATTATATCTCAACTTTCTGGATAGCGGTTAGTAGGGCAGATCTGTCTGTCAGGACTCAAAACTGACATTTCTAGTTCTCGTTATAAATGTCTGTGGTCCACTTCTACATCTAGCCTACAGTCGTGCAGTCTAATGCGATAGCTACTATAGGGCATCCTAGCTGTCTCATAGAAGTGATGGCAGGTGAATTTGTTTGGTTTGCTGCATCTAGTTGCAAACCACAGACTCAAAGGGGACCAAGACCTTAAGAGGGTTTTTGATGTTATGCAGGACATTTGACGACTGCTCTTGGATGTTTATGTAAAAGTGAAACTCCCATATCCGATGTTGAACGTAATATGGTACGGGAGGCGCTCACTTTCGTCGCTTCACTCCATGAGCCGTCAATGGATGTATCCCAAAGTTCTGGACATGGAGCCTGTACAACCAGGACTTTCCATTTGCTTCCGGGCTTAAACGCAGATGCCAAATAATTATACTGTTTGGTGACAGAGGTCTACACGTGTGGGTAAACAACCTGCCCAGGTTCATTTAACGGAGTCGACCCCGCAGCCGCATGATACGTGAGCAAGTGTGTTACCAATATGCCGTTCTCTATGCCCTTCCATTTACTATGTCGTTGCTACAGAGCTTCCTATGAAAAAATCGACTTCTCTTACTTCGGTCGATCATTCTCGACACTGTCTTCTAGAATACGTGTGCATACTAGGCAACAGCCATTCCCAGCCGTTCCCATCAACAAGAGGCTTTCCCACAGGGCCGCATTAAGGCTAATGCGGCCCGGGTGCTGTAATAAACTGTAATTACCTTCCAGAGGCCCCTCTGACAACTACCGGTCCACCACGCACATATTTATAACATGCTTACTAGTCAGTATTAACTGCCTAAAGACACACTACACAATTAACGTTAAATTAGGCCTACTGTCTGTGCACGCAATGATTAGTGTCAGGTAAATAGCCTAACTATAAGTAATTAAATTAACTGTGACTTCGTATTTATTTATGTCAAATAACTATAAGTAATTAAATTAATTATTACTTCATAGGCCTATTTATTTATGCTACAGCATTTTAGCTAGATTTAACAGTAAGTTAATAACAAGCACATTAAAAATTTCTTAACTTCCGAAAATGCAGGCCCCTCAAAACTGCGGGTCCGGGTGCTGCAGCACCCTTAGCACCCCCTTAATTCGGCCCTGCTTTCCCATCAGTTCCCCAATGCCTTCAACTACACGCCAATTTTGAACAACATAACTGTGAGCGCCTCAGGTCAGAAATGTGGGGAAAACCCGATGGCTCTAGATTTCTAGTGGGGAAAACACCCCAGGTGCCGACCAGCTTCTTAGAGGCATGAGAGAACTTGGAATATTGTTTTATTCTCATTGTCTCTCTCTGTCTGTATCTGTCTCTGTATCTGTCTCTGTATCTGTGTCTCTCTGTCTCTCTCCCTCCCTCTCCCTCTCCCTCTGTCTGTCTCTGTCTGTCTCTGTCTGTCTCTGTCTCTGTCTCTGTCTCTCTGTCTCTCTCTGTCTCTCTCTCTGTCTCTCTCTCTGTCTCTCTCTGTCTCTGTCTCTCTGTCTCTGTCTCTGTCTCTCTCTCTGTCTCTGTCTCTCTCTCTCTCTCTCTCTCTCTCTCTCTCTCTCTGTCTCTGTCTCTGTCTCTGTCTCTGTCTCTCTGTCTGTCTCTGTCTCTCTGTCTCTGTCTCTGTCTCTGTCTCTGTCTCTGTCTCTGTCTCTGTCTCTGTCTCTCTGTCTCTGTCTCTGTCTCTCTCTCTCTCTCTCTCTCTCTCTCTCTCTCTCTCTCTCTCTCTCTCTCTCTCTCTCTCTCTCTGATTTACGACAGACGTGGCCAGTCGTCTAATTACCTATTTCTCTTTATTGTTAGTTCACAATAATATTAAAATTTAGTTGAAAAGTTCAATCAAACACACAAAGCAATTAAATCTACGTTAAGTCTACGCTTATATGTATTAGGCCTATCATCATCGGCGGTTGCCCATATTTCTATATTAGCTATTGCGTAGTGGTAAAATCTATTCTAGGTTAGGTATTCTATTATGGGTATGACAAGCGTTATCTATTGGGAAAAGCCTTAGTTGACAACATCCTAGTCTAACTTTGGCGTTCTTTGAGGAAATTAACCCATGGAATCGAGAGGTCGTAACCGGACAGCAGCAAAGATTTTGGATTAAATTTTTACGGATGATAATTCGTCTTTGTTTCCAGAATCAGAAATTTATTCATCGGAATTTAATAGTTTAGATTACGACGCATTGGCTACGCTCAAGAACCCTGCGGCAAATTGAAATTCATATTGAAATTCATATTCGATGTTGTTGATTTGAGTTTTAACGAAGACATAGAAGTTGGATTAAGCAAGTAAGTAAGTATTGATGTAACTTATGCAGAGAACCCGAACTTAATAAAAAAAACATTATACAGATACATGCAAGTATTCGCAGATTCTACGAAAAACTACTGATGAATAACATTCCGATATATAGGGGCCTATATTTACACAAATAATACGCCCGATTAGCTATCAGAACATTCCGTTAGCACTCTATACACGCCGGATTATCCATCAGAAGGTTCAGTTAGGACTATACACACCTTAGGCTATTAGCCAGCCGCAGATTCATTTAGGACAGATTCTGTTTGGTCTATATATAAACGCAGAATGGCCAGCGGCATATTCAGATTGGTCTATAGGCCTATATACGCATAATGGCCAGCGGCAGATTCAGTTTGGTCTATACATACCCAGAACAGCCAGTGGCAGATTCAGATTGGTCTATATAAACGCAGAATGGCCAGCGGCAGATTCAGTTTGGTCTATACATACCCAGAATGGCCAGCGGCAGATTCAGATTAGTCTATATAAACGCAGAATGGCCAGCGGCAGATTCAGTTTGGTCTATACATACCCAGAATAGCCAGCGGCATATTCAGATTGGTCAATACATACGCAGAATGGCCAGCGGCATATTCAGTTTAGTCTATACATACCCAGAACAGCCAGCGGCAGATTCAGATCGGTCTATATAAACGCAGAATGGCCAGCGGCAGATTCAGTTTGGTCTATACATATACACACTAAATGGGCAGCGGCAGATTCAGTTTGGTCTATACATTTTAATAGAAAAATAAAGTAACGGACTTGTAGTAACGGAGTTGTAAAATATTCATAATTAGGTCTCCACGCTTATAGGGCGAGTTAAGATATAAAAAATAGTTAGTTTATAGTGGCCAGGCTGTCAGTTTCAATATGCAATAATTACCGTCACGGAGTTGTAAATCTTTTTTATACTATAACATTACCGGATAAATTTCCGCAAATTGTCAACAGAAGCAAACATCCATATTGCTTTCTTTTTGGTAAAATCAATGCAGAAATGTTCCCTGCTATCGAAGATGTCAATTTAAAAAATTGAGTTTTCAATTTATTCCACAGATGGCAGAAACCCATTCGTAACGGAGTTGTAAGTAATATTTGAAGACATAGGCTTTTATTTATTTTTTAATTATTTATTTCGTTAATAAGTTAATAAAAACCATATGGACCAATGGATATATGTAAGTTAATGATCTAAACATTTTAAAACATCAGTTCAGCGCTCAGCTGTTACCCTAACGTAACGTTGAATTGACGCACCATTAGAAAGGACAATGCAATTTCTGGTTAAAATTGGACTTTATAATTTCTTTTCTCATACTAATCATCTAAATAATATAACATAAATAATTTTTTCTAACTAACTTATGCCCTATGATGTATTTAAAAATTATACATTATAATTTTATTCTTTGTGTAAGCCGCCCAAAGGAGAAGACGGAAATTTATCTAATTTGCCTCCGGTTGTATTGGTACTTACCTTAAAGAAATAAACACATTGGGCTTCCTCTACAGCTCCGTCTCCTACCTACGAACTCCTCACCTGCATTTTATACCTCTCTGAAAACTATTCTTTCCAGCCGTGGTTGGGCCGGGAGCGCCTCTGAGTAGATATCTTGAAGGGGCGCTATATAAAGTTTCATTGATTGATTGATTGATTGATTTCTTGTGATTATTTGCAGGCAATAGTACGTGCAATTGAACTTCTGAAAGGGGTGGACAGGAAAGAAGCTGAGAGGATATTCAAAGGAGCAGGAGCGAGGAGCAGAACCGGGGCAAGAAGAAAGGAGCAGGAGCAAGGAGCAGAAACGGGGGGCAAGGAGCAGAACAGGGACCAAGGAACAAGGAGCAGAGACAAGGAGCAGAACAAGGAGCAGGAGCAAGGAGCAGAACAGGGACCAAGGAACAAGGAGCAGAGACAAGGAGCAGAATAAGGAGCAGGAGCAAGGAGCAGAACCGGGGGCAAGGAGCAGGAACAAGGAGCAGAACAGAGGCAAGGAGCAGAAGGCGGTAAAGGAACAAGTAGCAGGAACAAGGAGCAGGAGCAAGGAGCAAGAACTGGGGGCAAAAAGCAGAACAGGGACCAAGGAGCAAGGAGCAGAACAGGGGGCAAGGAGCAGAAGGTGTGCAAGGAACAAGGAGCAGGAACAAGGAGCAAGAACAGAAGGGCGTCCCAGCAGCCCACGACCGTCACATTAGCATAACAGAGTAACAGTAACAGAAGGCGGTAAAGGAACAAGTAGCAGGAACAAGGAGCAGGAGCAAGGAGCAAGAACTGAGGGCAAAAAGCTTTTAACACGACCGTCACATTAGCATAACATGTAAGAGAAGTTGTAATATGGTTGTTGTGATTGACCATGTGTCTATAGTTGTTTGAGTGACACTGATTGCTTTTAATTCTGGTTGATTCGTATTACAGTGACATGTAAGAGAAGTTGTAATATGGTTGTTGTGATTGACCATGTGTCTATAGTTGTTTGAGTGACACTGATTGCTTTTAATTCTGGTTGATTCGTATTACAGTGACATGTAAGAGAAGTTGTAATATGGTTGTTGTGATTGACCATGTGTCTATAGTTGTTTGAGTGACACTGATTGCTTTTAATTCTGGTTGATTCGTATTACAGTGACATGTAAGAGAAGTTGTAATATGGTTGTTGTGATTGACCATGTGTCTATAGTTGTTTGAGTGACACTGATTGCTTTTAATTGGATTTTGCCGCCTAAAATTCTGGTTGACAGTGACATGTAAGAGAAGTTGTAATATGGTTGTTGTGATTGACCATGTGTCTATAGTTGTTTGAGTGACACTGATTGCTTGTAATTGGATTTTGCCCCAGTGTCAAGTTACATAAATTATGACTGCTCATGACAGGCACTTGTTATGTGATGCTGCACAGACTAATCGCAGTTGTTTTTTGACCAGGCTGAAATTAGCTTTTTTCAATGTGTACTTTATTATGCCTATTTAATGTGCACTTATTATGTTTCCCGACCGACGATATAAGCATTGTTGATAAATGTGACCATATCTGGGAAGAAGGGACCTAAAGTGGGGTTCCAGTTTCAGAGTTACAGCATATTTGAGATAGTGAGTTGCATATAATTTATATTATCTTTTGCAAGACATAAGAATTGTTGTACGTGTTAATAAATGGTCATTCCATGTCAAATCAGAGAGTAAAATAGAAATTTGCCACCACACCCCTTTGGATTTTTCTGAAAAGTTTTAAACACAAACTACATGCACAATTAGGAACAAAAGTGAAAATGTGAGCAGAATATCTGGATGGCTTCTCTGAGTGCCATCTAGCTAAATCTTTTAACATGATATTCTTGAAATTATGGCTTCATCTATTACACTCCTACATCTTTAATAACTTCAGCATTTATGGACCAAACTTAGTGCAGTTTCTTCTGTGTGAAAGCGTGCTTCAATCTGCAATTGAGGATGCCAATAACTCCATATCCCGCTTTAGGTCCCTGTTCCCAAATATGGTCACAAATCATGTAATTGATTTCGAGGTGTTTTGAATGCTAATAATAGCAATTATGATGATTGTGCTGTGCTAGTGTTCGGTAGACCAAACTGAATCTGCCGCTGCCCATTTAGCGTGTATATAGACCAATCTGAATCTGCCGCTGCCCATTTAGCGTGTATATAGACCAATCTGAATCTGCCGCTGCCCATTTAGCGTGTATATAGACCAATCTGAATCTGCCGCTGGCCATTCTGCGTATATATAGACCAATCTGAATATGCCGCTGGCTATTCTGGGTATGTATAGACCAAACTGAATCTGCCGCTGGCTATTCTGGGTATGTATAGACCAAACTGAATCTGCCGCTGGCTATTCTGGGTATGTATAGACCAAACTGAATCTGCCGCTGGCCATTCTGCGTATATATAGACCAATCTGAATATGCCGCTGGCTATTCTGGGTATGTATAGACCAAACTGAATCTGCCGCTGGCTATTCTGGGTATGTATAGACCAAACTGAATCTGCCGCTGGCCATTCTGCGTATATATAGACCAATCTGAATATGCCGCTGGCTATTCTGGGTATGTATAGACCAAACTGAATCTGCCGCTGGCTATTCTGGGTATGTATAGACCAAACTGAATCTGCCGCTGGCCATTCTGCGTTTATATAGACCAAACTGAATCTGCCGCTGGCTATTCTGGGTATGTATAGACCAAACTGAATCTGCCGCTGGCTATTCTGGGTATGTATAGACCAATCTGAATCTGCCGCTGGCTATTCTGGGTATGTATAGACCAAACTGAATCTGCCGCTGGCTATTCTGGGTATGTATAGACCAAACTGAATCTGCCGCTGGCCATTCTGCGTTTATATAGACCAAACTGAATCTGCCGCTGGCTATTCTGGGTATGTATAGACCAAACTGAATCTGCCGCTGGCCATTATGCGTATATATAGATCAAACTGAATCTGCCGCTGGCTATTCTGGGTATGTATAGACCAAACTGAATCTGCCGCTGGCTATTCTGGGTATGTATAGACTAAACTGAATCTGCCGCTGGCCATTCTGCGTTTATATAGACCAATATGAATATGCCGCTGGCTATTCTGGGTATGTATAGACTGTGAACAAATGTTTTGCATATATAATGAGCACAGGTGTTCCTTAGGTTGATATGTATATAATTCGTATTCGATTGTTAAGCTGTTTTAGTCTTAGGCCTTAGTTGCGCGGTCGCCTGGCGGCGCTTGGCCTAAAGTAGCCTAAACTTTGGCTGACGGTAGATTCTCGGCACGTGTAGTTAGCGCGCCGAACTTAGAAACTGCTGATGACAGTGAATTTGAACAATACAGTGTAGTTGTTGTTTTAATGAAGTAGAGAGTTGTGTTATGTAGAAGTTACAGTCGCGTTGTGTTTAATGAAGAACTGTGTTTGAATATTAACTGTGGTTTAAAAGAAATACATTCAAAGAACTGTGTCAATTTACTTCGTAAACAGTTAGAAGACGTTGAGCAATATATACGTAGAAATAAGGAAAGTTTTGAGTTAGGTCACAACTAAAGAAAGGACAGAAGAGTTGGTGACATATTTGGTGGCAGCAGCGGTGGAATTCGAAACAACGTCTGGAATTCGAAACAACGTCTGGGATTCGAAACAACGTCGGGAGGATTCGAAACAACGTCAGGGTTGGTGGTATTTGAAACAACGTCGACTGGTGAATACGCATTCAAATCATTGGTAAATCTACGACAACGAAAGCCTCAACGACAAAGGTATACAAGTTTGTTGTTTTCAAACAAAGAACAATCCCCAATACTTCAAACACAAAAGAAAACTCGTGTTTTCCAGAAAGGACAGCACTGAAGTAAAGAAGTAAGATGGAGAAATTAAGTGTCAAAAAACAAGCAGAACTGAAGAAGATGTCTTCTGAAAGATTAAAACAGCGCTTGTTGAAGGCTGGTTTTGAAAAAGAAAAACTGGAAGATATGTCGCGTGAAGACATGTTGGAAGCGCTAGCTGAAGTCTGGCTTAAAGAAGAAGAAGAAGAAGAAGAAGGTGCTGTCGGTGGTGCTGTGGAAAAGGTTATTGAGAAACCACCTGGGCCTATGTCTATGGAGATGATGATGCAGTGGATGATGATGAAAGAAGAAAGAGAGGAGAAACGGAGACAAGACGAAAAAGAAAGAGAGGAGAAACGAAGAGAAGAAGCAGAGCGTATAAGACAAGAAGAGAAAGAAATGCGACAGGAAGAATTACGTCTTCAAAGAGAGAAAGAAGAGAAGGCAGAACGTCTTCAGAGAGAGAAAGAAGAGAAAGCAGAAAATGCAAGACAGGAAGAATTACGTCTTCAAAGAGAGAAGGAAGAGAAGGCAGAACATCTTCAGAGAGAGAAGGAAGAGAAGGCAGAACGTCTTCAGAGAGAGAAAGAAGAGAAAGCAGAGCAAGTTCGTGTGGCAGAACTTGAATTGCAAAAGCAGCAATTTGAGATTCAATTAGAGCAATTGAGAAGAGATCGAGAAGATGCTGAAAGGAGAAGATTAGAGCAGATGATTGAATTTGAAAGGGCGCGGAAAAGTGACGAAGAGATACGTCAGCAACAGATTGAAGAGAAGAGACTACGTGAAGAAGAAAAGGAAAAAGTACGAATTTCAGAGTTGGAGCGAGCAGAAGAGGTTAGACAAGAAGAATTGAAATTACAGAGAGAAAGCATGGAGAGGGCAGAAGCGGAAAGACAAGAACGTTTAAAGTTGGAACAACAAAAAATAGCATTAAAAGAAGCACAACTCAAAGAGGAGAAACAAAATAGAGAAGCTCAAGAACAAAGAAGAGAAGAAGAACGAGAAGAACAGAAAAGGAAACAGGAAGAAAGTGAAACGATGGTTTCGAAAATAAAGAAAATTGGTGATGCCATGAAACATGTGTTACCCAAAATGCCAAACGATATGATGGAGGTGCCATTATATTTCGAAACGGTTGAGAATGCGTTTCGTAGTTTCAATGTGCAGGAACAATTCTGGGTGAAGTTACTATTGCCATTGATGACTCCGAAAGCTAGAACTGTTCTAAACAGATTGTCATTCGCTGATTTAGACGATTATCAGATCGTGAAAGAACACTTGTTAAAAGAATTCAAGTTGACACCGAGAGAGTACAGATCGAAGTTTATTGATGCGAAGAAGACAGCTGAAGAAACATATACAATGTTTACAGCTAGGCTGAAGAACTTGCTGAACTATTATGTGAAAAGTCGCAAAGTGGATAAGAATTTTGAGAAGTTGTTTGATTTGTTAGTGGCGGATAAGTTGAAAGAATCACTACCACCAGGTCCACTACAGTTTGTGCTGTCGAAGGAAGGAACTGATTGTTACGAAGCTAGTGTTGTTGCAGACCTAGCAGACATTCATGTTAATAATCGAATTGGTTTGGCAATTCCGAATAAGACAAGTTTTGGTTTTGTACCCAATGGCAAAAGAAATCAACAGTCCACTCCAAATTTTGGTTTTCATTGGAAGAGCAATCAAGAAACAGGGAATCAGTTCAGAAGTACAGAAGTGAAACCAAATTATCCGGTAGTTCACGAGAATAAAGAGTCGATGATGACCAGACAACGTCCGGTATATAACAAGTCACCACCAAGGTTTGTCGCGAGAGAAGGCAATGCATCGTTTACTCCATATAAAAGAAAAGAAAGCATTGAACAACGAGGTGCAGTGGTGAAACGTTGTCACAATTGTGGATCGGACAGGCATTTAATGAAATTCTGTCCAGTTCCTGTTACAACCTCAAATTATATGGAAAACAAGAAAATTCGAGGGTGAATCGAATTCAAGTGGTTGATAATTCTGAAAGTCAAGCCACAGAACATCAGAATAATGAAACTGAAGTAAAGTCAGTGATGAAATGTCACCTTTCACCTGATATTCAGAAAGAAATTCTATTGCACAATGGAATGCAGAAAGAAATGGTTGGAAGAGATGAAAGTACAGCATTGAAGAAAGTGGTATTGCAGTACGTCGAGGTAGAGATTCGTGGAACAGCAGGAAAAGAACCAATAAAAGTAAAAGCACTTATTGATTCTGGAGCAGAGGTTCCGGTGATTAGTGAAGAATTACTGGAAGGCATGAAGGTGGAGCAGATTGGAAAAGTGAATTTACAATGCGTGGCAGGAGATGCCATTCCTGCAAAGCTAGTGAAAGTTGATGTAAGGCTGTGTTGTAACGATGTGGAAGAAGAGATAATTCCGCATAAAATCAAATGTTCACTGACACCGTATGTAACATTGATGTGTGCTAGTATTGCAAAAATGGGAAGCACAGAAAGATTCTTGTTGCATCCAGAAATCATTGCAGAACTAAAAGCCGTGCCACAAGTGAAAATGATACAAGGAGATGTGCAAGCGAATGTAACGACGAGATTGCAGAGTCAGCGAAAGAAAGTGGTAGATGTCGAAGAGGAAAGTGAAACTGAAAGTTCAAGCGAAGAGGAAAACGAAAGCGATGATCAACAAAGTTTAATGCAAGACGGTATAACAGCAGAGATGAGTGAACAAGAGATGGCTGCATGCAAGAATGGTAATCTAAATGAAACGAAAGAGGATAATGAATGTGATGTGGAGATAGCAGATTTGTTTCAAGAAGATGAGAAAGATGAAGAACAACAGATGCAGATTGCAGACGCAAAGAAATTCGAAGAACAGCAGAGACAAGATGAATCATTGAAAGCATGGTGGAATTTAGCGCCAGATAAAGAATCTGAATTCTGCGTGGTAAATGGCTTACTGTACAAGAGATATCGAATATTAGAGCAAACGATATATCAATTGGTGTTACCAAAAGAGCGACGAATGAAAGTGATGGAGTTGGCTCACGAATCAGTATTTGGAGGACATCTTGGAGAAGAGAAAACTAGAGAACGAATAAAGTTGTCTTTTACGTGGCCAAAGATGAGAAGAGATATAGTGAAATTTTGCAAATCATGTGAGAAATGTCAATTAAAGGCAAGAAGTTTGGTGATGGACAGGGTTCCTATCACTCCAATTCCAAGAGAAGATGTAGCGTTTAGAAGAATTACGGTGGATTGTGTAGGACCAATCGAGCCAGCATCTGCTGCAGGTCACAAGTATTGTTTATGTATTGTCGATTCTTGCACCAGATGGCCTACAGTGTTTCTGTTGAAATCATTAACTGCAAAAGCTGTATGTGATGCTTTGATGGAGTTGTTCATGAACGTTGGTGTACCTTCTGTGATCACAAGTGACCAAGGAACAAATTTTACTGCGAGTCTGACAAGAGAATTTCTGAATTTAATGGGGTGTAGTCCAAGATTTGACACGCCAGGTCATCCAGAAGCAGCTGGATTAGTAGAAAGATGGAATCAAACATTCAAGAAAATGATCCATCATGTAATTGTTGACAATCCAAGGCAATGGCACAAAGTAATTCCGTTTACAGTGTGGGCATTACGAGAAGTACCGAATGCAACTACTGGAATTGCTCCTTATATGTTGGTGTATGGAAAGATTCCGCGTGGACCACTGGCAATTCTAAAAGAAAGTTGGACAAGAGAAATTAATTTACCACCTCATATTGGAATCCAACCAGAAAAGTACTTGAAAGACATGAAAGCAAATATGGAAAAAGCATTATTGTTTGCAGAATCATATTCACGAGAGAAGCAATTACAGTATACGAATCAATACAACAAAAGAGCGAAACATAAAGAATTTGAACCGGGTGAAAAAGTCATTGTGTTATATCCGACTTCAACAAATAAACTGATGTCACGATGGCATGGTCCATGTACTGTCATACAACGAAGGTCAAAGTACTCTTATTTGATTGACATGGGTGACGATTGTCGAAAGATAATTCACGCAAATAAAATCAGAAAGTACATTACAAGAGCAATGAGTTGTGGACTAATCGTTGAAGAAGATGAAGACTTTGGTTCAGTGGTTGAACTGCTGACGAAGAATGACTTGCAAGATGAAAAGAACTCACTGAATCTTGATCCTGATCAGATTAACCATTTAACATTGACTCAACAAAAACAATTGCTGGAAGTACTGAACAAATATTCTGATCGATTTTCTGAAAAGCCTGGATTATGTACATTGGTTGAACATGAAATTGAACTGAAACCGGAATTTCGTGAAAAAGAATTTATGGCTTACCGTATTCCACTCATCTATCGAGCAGAAGTTGAACGACAAATTAAAGAAATGCTTCAAGCCAACATTATAAAACCATCTTCGAGCAGAATGGCAAGTCCGCTGGTAATTGTTAAAAAGAAAGACGGTTCTCTGAGACTTGCCTGCGACTACAGATACATTAACTCGTTCACTGTGGATTGTAAATATCCAATGCCGATTGTAAAAGACGTGTTGCACAAAGTTGGAAAATCAAATGTGATCTCGATTTTTGATTGTCGAAGTGCTTACTGGACTTGTCCTGTTAAGCAAACTGATCAATGGAAAACTGCTTTTGTTACTCACAATGGACTGTACGAGTTTACTCGTGTTCCTTTCGGGATGATCAACTCAGGAAGAACATTTGTTAAAGCAATTAACATGGTTTTACAGCCTATAAATGAATTTGCTGAGCCCTATGTAGATGACATTGCTGTGCATTCAGATGATTGGAAGATTCATTTACAGCATTTAGATGCATATTTAATGCAAATGAGACTGCATAACATTACTCTGAACTTAAAGAAATGTATCTTTGGTAAGAGTGAGGTAAAGTTCATCGGTCATGTGGTTGGTTCTGGAACGATTCAAATGAATCCAGATAGAATTGAAAGTTTAATTAATTTGAAAACCCCAGAAACGAAGAAACAAGTTAAGCAATTGCTGGGATTTTTTGGTTACTATCGACAGTTTATCAAAGATTTTGCACAGATTGCGAAGCCTCTATCTGATTTGACAAGCAAACATGTTTCAGATAAGATTGATTGGACTGATAGACATCAACAGGCATTTAATTTACTTAAAGATGCTGTACGCTCTAAAGTTGTTTTATATGTTTTTGATGTTGGAAAACCTTTTAATTTGTACTGTGATAGTAGTGATTTTGCAGTAGGAGCTGTGCTAACGCAGATGGATGATAAGGGAATAGAGCGCCCTGTGTCATTTATAAGTCAGAAGTTGACTGACACCCAGAAGAGATGGGCAACTGTGGAGAAAGAAGCCTATGCTATTGTTTGGGCTCTAAATAAGTTGAAAGAGATAATAATTGGATCTAAAGTTCACATCTTTACCGATCACAATCCTTTAACTTATCTGACTGAATCTATGTCTAAGTCTGCTAAACTGGTGCGTTGGGCTTTGGCACTGCAAACTTTTGATGTAGAAGTTAATTATAAGAAAGGACGATTAAATGTTGTAGCAGATTGTTTATCTAGATTATAAGATTGTTTATATTAATGTTTTGTATAGTATTAAGTTTATTGCATAATTTAGTACATGATGATTTCGCAAATTTTTAAGTTTAATTTGCTCAATCCAAAGAAAGGGAAGGAGGTAATGTGAACAAATGTTTTGCATATATAATGAGCACAGGTGTTCCTTAGGTTGATATATATATAATTCGTATTCGATTGTTAAGCTGTTTTAGTCTTAGGCCTTAGTTGCGCGGTCGCCTGGCGGCGCTTGGCCTAAAGTAGCCTAAACTTTGGCTGACGGTAGATTCTCGGCACGTGTAGTTAGCGCGCCGAACTTAGAAACTGCTGATGACAGTGAATTTGAACAATATGTAGTGTAGTTGTTGTTTTAATGAAGTAGAGAGTTGTGTTATGTAGAAGTTACAGTCGCGTTGTGTTTAATGAAGAACTGTGTTTGAATATTAACTGTGGTTTAAAAGAAATACATTCAAAGAACTGTGTCAATTTACTTCGTAAACAGTTAGAAGACGTTGAGCAATTTATACGTAGAGATAAGGAAAGTTTTGAGTTAGGTCACAACTAAAGAAAGGACAGAAGAGTTGGTGACATAGACCAAACTGAATCTGCCGCTGGCCATTCTGCGTATGTATAGACCAATCTGAATATGCCGCTGGCTATTCTGGGTATATATAGACCAATCTGAATATGCCGCTGGCTATTCTGTATATATAGACCAATCTGAATATGCCGCTGGCTATTCTGCGTATATATAGACCAATCTGAATCTGCCGCTGGCCATTCTGCTGTATATATAGACCAATCTGAATATGCCGCTGCCCATAACTGCGTATATATAGACCAATCTGAATCTGCCGCTGGCTATTCTGCGTATATATAGACCAATCTGAATCTGCCGCTGGCTATTCCTGTGTATATAGACCAATCTGGAATATGCCGCTGCCCATAACTGCGTTTATATAGACCAAACTGAATCTGCCGCTGCCTGTTCTGGGTATGTATAGACCAAACTGAATCTGCCGCTGGCCATTCTGCGTATATATAGACCAATCTGAATATGCCGCTGGCTATTCTGGGTATGTATAGACCAAACTGAATCTGCCGCTGGCCATTCTGCGTTTATATAGACCAATCTGAATCTGCCGCTGGCCATTCTGGGTATGTATAGACCAAACTGAATCTGCCGCTGGCCATTCTGCGAATATATAGACCAATCTGAATATGCCGCTGGCTATTCTGGGTATGTATAGACCAAACTGAATCTGCCGCTGGCCATTCTGCGTATATATAGACCAATCTGAATCTGCCGCTGGCTATTCTGGGTATGTATAGACCAAACTGAATATGCCGCTGGCTATTCTGGGTATGTATAGACCAAACTGAATATGCCGCTGGCTATTCTGGGTATGTATAGACCAAACTGAATCTGCCGCTGGCCATTCTGCGTATATATAGACCAATCTGAATATGCCGCTGGCTATTCTGGGTATGTATAGACCAAACTGAATCTGCCGCTGGCCATTCTGCTTTTATATAGACCAATCTGAATCTGCCGCTGGCCATTCTGCGTATATATTTATATAGCCTAGACCAAACTGAATTTGCCGCTGGCTATTCTGGGTATATTATTATTATTATTATTATTATTATTATTATTATTATTATTATTATTATTATTATTATTATTATTTTTATTGTTATTATTATTATTATTATTATTATTATTATTATTATTATTATTATTATTATTATTATTATTATTATTATTTTAACCCTTTCCTATAAGATAATTACATACTTATACAGAAGTATGTAATTATATCATGTTATAATAATATAACGGCACAATAATTTATTCTATCGCTAGATGGCCTTATAGTCGCGAAAATAGACATCATACATTATAATATATGATGTCTATGGTCTCAATCTGAATTTCAATTTGCCGCAGGGTTCTTGAGCGTGCATTGGCTACAGCAGCAGCAACTGACTCCGAAAACGAAACTGAAAGTGCTACTAAAATGTTTGAACTGAATGGTGACAATGAGAATTATTATCAACTGTTTTCCTTATTTTACTGATGAATTACTATTGCAAAGAGAAAACAGTTTTCAGAATGAAGAAAATTGAGTTGCTAATAAGTTAAACAGCATCATGCAAAAGCGTATGTTTCAGTTAACTTAATCCCATAACACCTGGTTGGTAAAACAAACAAACTAGGCTATTCCGCCGTTAAGAAGCTAAGAGAGGCTATGTTAGTGGTCGTTAAACTCTTTCTTTCGACATTTTAATTCATCAACTCAAGAATGACAATGCAGTTGATTGAAAATATATTTACCTGTCACTTCTGTTAGCGGAGTAATGTCAAGTGTTCCGATTTCTCCTGTTTGACGGATGAATTAATTATGACATAGTTTCAACATTGTATTTCTCACTGTTGCGGTTGGTTGTCAGTGGATGAAGTAGATGATTGTCTCGTTGAATATCCGTTTACAGACGAATAGTCAAACGAGTTTATATTTATTAGGTCAGTATATTAGTTCTATCTCAACCACTGACGACATTATACCTAATGTTTTGAGCATAGGAAAATGTAAAGCACATTTTTAATGAAAGCGTTTTGATATTATCTATTATTGTTTTTTCCTTATATTTCAGTATTTTCACTGTTTTATATTAAACAAGAACATCAAAGACGGCTAAATGAAACAGATGAACGGAATGAAGCTCCTTCTAGTACAGCGGTTAGACCTTGTGTCAATATTTAATTAGCAACACTTACTCTAACGTCATCATAAACACTTTGGCGACCTCCTCTATTGAAGTGACCATAGCCTGAAACCGTGCGCCTTAGGATAATGGAAGTCATTAGCCCTGATCCTTATATTGACTGTGCCACAGTGTTACCACGAGGTCAACTAGTGGAAAACTGAAATCATTGTCACAGTGGACGTGTACTCACACGGTTTTAAACTACGTAGTAATACATCAAACATAGGTTCAGTTAAAAGAAGACGACCCAAAGGAGCGAAACTTAATGTTCCACAGTTGTCCAATATTTACTATTTTGTATCTAAATATCAACTTAGACTTTCTGTACGTAAACCAGTTTTTGAAAGCTGTGATAACCTCCGGAGTCAACACAATACTACAAGGTTTGAATAATTACAAGTTACTTTGATGAAAGACTAACTCTTCGGTTTTGATGAGTCAGCGTCGTCGAGTAGGTATAAGTTTCTTGGCAAGTAATGTGAATTTGAAGATAATTATTCTTGATGTCAATCGTAGCTTTAAATTCTTGATTTTTGTTTATGTCACTGTGTCCGTGCAGTAAGTTCACTCAGGCGCCAGATAAACAAACATGGACGTCTAGCACAAAGAGTGTCTATGGGTGCTGCATAAATGTAGTATCTTCTAGATAAACGAACATGAACGCCTAGCATAAGCTTAAGAAAAGAATCACCCAAACAGAACAATATTTGGCCGAGCTACCATGTAAGGAAATTTTCACTTGAGTTTGACCTTTAAAATAACACTTGAAGATTTTTCGAAAAGGTAAATCTTGTAAACTGCATTTCTTCAGATGTCTTCTGAAAAGGTTGAAGTCCACTTTAAGCTAATTTACCTACTTGGTATCTTCTTGAATTTCTAACAGAAATGGTCATAATATCATATTATAGTCTTCCAGCATCTGTCGAATTTCAGTTTTACGATCTTCCTATAACGTAGGGAAATTAGCTCCTAAATGACTGAACTGACTCGCTCAAAATATAAAAGTAATTTAATATGTGAAATGAATTTCGGTAGCAAATAAATGAAAACATAATAATAAAACATTGAAATAAAACCAATAATAAACATACCAAGAAAGAAGTAAAGTTCTCATACTGAATTCACGGAGGATTATCATCATCAGCCACACAACGATTCCTGTAGGCCATGGTTCCCACAAGAATCCGGTGAGCTGGGTTGCGCGGGCTTATATAGATTTCCGGGGCTTGGGTTGGTCACGTGGTACATCCGGGGTTCAAATCTCGGGTGCAAACTAATCTGGCAGAACCAACTGAAAATGGTCCCCACTCCGAGCACATGGGCCAGGGACCTGTCGGGAAGATGGATCGCTTCGGCCGGATATGGTGATGATAACTTTATCTGATATGACACACACTGTCGCTAATACCTAGGGAGAAAGACATGTATGTGGGTGGCTAACTAGTATATCCGTGTAATTCTTCTATAGCGCCTTTTCTACTCTGTGATATTCCAATGGAGATTTTGGACATGATCTTACAAAAGTCCTATATGCATTGGATATTGAAATCACCAACAAAGCAGAGTGACGAAGAAGTTATCAGGTTTCTCATATCAGTCGACGTTTGCTTCAATCGAAGAATTACCAGAGAACGGTTCAAGAAGGCAGTCTCGCGTTACTTGAAAGGTCAGGTGTCTTCCAAGTATTACTGGCAAACGTATTTACATCGATCACAAGCGATTTCTTGGATAAAATGTTCTGTTATAATATGAAAACTTCAAAGTGGCATTATCCTCATGCAAAGGTTGACTAGCTAATCAATTGATTGATTGATTGATTGATATCCAGACAATTGCCAATGAGCACTTTAAGTACCTCATAAAAACGCCATCTTCAATATCATAAATTATATTAAAGTAATTAAAATAAAAAATTATCAGAAAGCGTTGCTCATATTATTATAACTAGAATATGATGACCACTGCTGTGTCTTTACGCGCAGGAAATGAATGAGAACCATCAAGAGTTAACGGTTGACATATTATAGTGCCTCTGTGACTTTATTCGGCGGCCTGGTGTTCTTTTGTCACGGGGCTTGCCAGCTGTTAGCGCCTGTTAGTGTTAGGTTGTGCTTCGATAGGCGCTTTAGAAGTTGTTAGATATGAAACGATAGTGGTCAGAGTCCCTGGACTAAGTAAGTTGCATCGAAGATGACCAGGAACGATGCGGATGATATCCGTGGTACACGATGCCTCAACCATCCAGTTATCCTCATAGAAAGTAGAAAACTAGACATCCTGAAATCTACCAGTCGAAAAACAAAGACCACTCCGTTTACAAGACGATCAGAAGTAGGAGGTAGATGAGATGCTAAGGCGGATGGACAGAAATTGGCGTACGTATCAGGCTCATATTTGTAGGCTTTAGTTATGAGTATAGTCATAGGGTTTTCAATCTTTTGTAGTTATCTCCCTTACTGATACAAGTCAATTTCAGTTGTCAAGTCTGCTAGAGAAACCTTGTTTTATTTATATCAATTAGCGATTGTCATTGTTAGTGAAATTGTCAACAGCTCATCCGATCAATTTATCGACAATGGTCGCTATTTTAAAACGCGTACACACATCATCATCATCATCATCATCATCATCATCATCATCATCATCATCATCATCATCATCATCATCATCATCATCATCATCATCGTCATCATCATCAACAACAACAACGACAACAACAACAACAACGACAACAACATCTTCACCTGAAGGATGCTCTTCTCCGGAGCATTTCAGTTTTCACGGCAGTAACCTGGGCTTGTCTCCGGGTCAACACTTCATTCTTGATGTTTTCATCTTGTCTCTTTCACAATCTCTTAGCTCCGGATGTCATTGCTCGAAAGGTCTTGATCAATTCATCACTTCTGTCTAATTCAAAGTCAGCAGAGATTTCAATTTATCTCGAAACAAAAATGCTTCACTGATGTTATAACATTTGACATTGTGTCAAAGCTGTGATGTCAATCAAAAGTAGAGACAGGTTTTGTTTGTTTAGAAATCTATGGAAAAACCAAGAAAATATCAGCCATCGTTAGAAACAACAGAAATTATCTCTTAGAAAATATTCAACCAAATGACGAGTTAATCGCTTCACTGTTGTCTCTCAACTGCATAACGAAACAGCAAGGTCATTTCATTCAACGACAACGTTCAAACCGAGTTAAGAACGCCGAACCTTTGTACGTTGTGAGATCCTTCGACGAGAAAAAGTTTTCAAATCTTTTCAAATGTCTTCGACGAACCAACCAGAACACAGTGGCACGGATCATGGAAAACGGAGGAGGTTTACAATCCTAATTTTATCTAAAGCCTTGTGATTATAATAACCATTATCTCAACGTATTTGCTGACTTTTAAATTGTTCTGTACTGGAACGAAATGGGGTTTCCAGGACATATAGCCTAATAAATCTGCTAACGCAGCTGTACAAGAAGCAAAAAGCAAGAGTCAAGGTGGCAGGAACTTTATCGAAAGAATTCAGAATCAGACGTGGGGTGAGACAGGGTTGCGTCTTGTCTCCAAGTTTGTTTAACATCTTAGCGGAAAGAGTGATGAGAGAAGCATTAGAGGGATTTGATGGGGGAGTGAAGATAGGGGGAAGAAGGCTGACAAACTTACAATACGCCGATGACATTGTACTACTGACAAACTCGGAGGAAGAACTACAGATGTTGATAGAGAGACTGGACAGGACAGGAAATATATATGGAATGCAGATTAATACTGGAAAAACGAAGGTCATGACAACAACGGAAACCAAATGTACAATCAGGATTAACCCGGAGGAACTGGAGCAGGTGGACAGATTTACGTATTTGGGTTCAAAGATCAATGAAAACAGCGATTGCGGTGCAGAGATCAGAGTTCGATTGGCAGTAGCCACAGACCTTAAAAGGATATGGAAGAGTCGTGACATAACAAATACAACGAAGATAAAGTTGTGGAGAGCACTGGTGTGGCCGGTGGCTATATATGGTTGTGAGAGTTGGACACTGAGGAGGAGAGACGACTAGAGGCATTCGAGATGAAGTGTCTGAGACTGATCATGAATATATCTTGGACGGAAATGCGGACAAATGAGTGGGTGTTGGGGCGGCAGGAGTGGAGAGGAGTTTGTTGAAGACGGTAAAAGAAAGAAAAATGATTTATTTCGGACACATCACGAGAAGAGAGGAAATATGCATGGAGAAAGACATCATGCAGGGCACAATACCGGAAGAACCGAAAAGAGGAAGACCGAGAACAAACTGGTTGGGCAACATAAAGGAATGGACGGGACTGACAATGGAGGAAATGATAAGACTAACGGGAGACAGGAGACGTTGGAGGAATATTGTTCATGATGCGGCCGACCCTCGAAGCGAGGATGGCTGAGAACAGAAGATACTAGACCATTATTATACTGGTGCTTGCATTTTGCTAAAGATAAAGAATTAGCTCGCAATAATTAAGTGATCGACATTGACAATAGGGTGGAGTGAAAAAACAAAAATCCTAGAACCTCAAGTGATAACTCGTTGCCTTTGGCAAATTTCAAGAGAACGAATTTTAAAGAAATATTTGACATGATAACTTACTATACCAAAAGGCAACGAGTTATCACTATTCCGTTGAGGTTCTAGATTTTTTGCTTTTTTCACTCCACCCTAATTGACAAGTAATTTGAAAAGCATGATAATGTTCATTATGGAAATGTTCAGTTGACATTTTCGCTTAAATGTGTTTGTAACTTCATTAAAATTCGTTTTTAATTCAACTGCAGTTAACTAAAATTACATCTTAGTAAATAGTTCGACATTTGATATCTATGAGGTTTTGCTTTTAGGTGTAATAAAAGTCGATGTGCAAACTCGTGGTGCAAAGTGTACAACGTCTATGGAAACACAGCTACTTTATAAGAAACTCGAAGATCTTCGAAACAGAACCAGACCGTGGTCACATCAAACTGATAAACTCATCAGTCAACTGAGGGATGAAGGCATTGAAATCCTGAACTCTCAGCTGGACAGACAGACTGTGGTTGTTTGGTTCTGGTGTCATTTACAAGCAGCCTTTGAACACATTCAGAGGCTGTACGAATCGAATCATCTGAAAGACGTATTCCTTGAAAATATTCAACCATCTGTTTCGAAGGTGATCAACATCGATAGGAATCAATTCAAGAAAACTGTTGGCAAGTTCCTATGAACGCACTCATCACAAAGAAAACTTAAGACATGTATTCAACATTATAGGGTTTAGATTAATAAAATGATTAAAACAGCACTGGTTAAGAAAATCAGCAGGATGTTGACCCGGACAGAAAAGGCCGTTAATTTACGTGAATTGAGTGAAAATAAATGGAAATAGAGATTCAGAGAGTCTGGAGAAATGTTTGTTATAGAGAAAGAAACTTTATCTACCAATGTAGGTTTTAGAGGTGCAACCGTGCAACATTATTTTAATTAAATTGTGTTTATGTAGTCTACTTTGACTGGTATCAAGGCATTAGAAGAAAATTGCGATTGGAAGACAAATACAAAAAAGTATGGTACCAGTGGAAAAGGCACAAAGGCCACAAAAGGCTTGCAGTGAGATGGAAACTAAATGTATGTAAAAAGAATATAAAAGTGATATACGCAGACATTAATGACCGGGTCAGGTAGTGAAAGAGAGGTCAGGTAGTGTCAGGTAGTGAAAGAGAGGTCAGGTAGTGAAAGAAGAGTAAGTAAGTGAGGCATTGATAATGAGCAGTAAAAATCAGGTAATTAGAAAGAGAATTGTATGAAGATAAAAGGTGGGTAGCAAGAAATGAAAGCAGTAAAAACCAGCTATACAGACAAACTCGGAGCGATAGACAGTCAACGAGAGTGAAAAATGAGCAGTCCGTTAAATTAACTAGAGGAACATTAGATTGAGTTGTCTTCCAGTCTGTTTGTTAAGGAGTTGTCTTTTTTTCTAGTCTTAGCTTAATTTCTCTGTTCTGCTTTGTGTGAAATAACGTGTATATATACTCTCTATTAATTAAAAAAATATAAAGAAACATACAGTAAAAGATTTGCGACATAGATTTGACGATCTGGGTAAATAGCAGCACTCAATTCTAATTCTAATAATAATTTTAAAAAAACGTAATGAATGCTTGATATGTCAGTTATTAATATATTAAGAATGTTGTTTTATTTTAGTTGTGAGTGAGAGGTATTTTATAAGAGAGGTGATCAAACATTTGACATATTCATCTTAATTCTAGCTGTTTACTGGTAATTACAATTAAGATAACAGTATTGCAGAAATTAGTAACTGCAAAAGAACTAAATATCAGCAGTAAATTATAATACAAGTTTTTTTTAAATGAAAAAGAAGATATCATAAAAAGTCAGTTATTTGCGTTATAATGAATATTTTATTTTCATTTTAGTGTCAGATTACCATCAACTTCACTAAGAGAATCGACGTTGAAGGAATTGAAACGATATATGGAGTGACTAAATTGCGAAATGAAATCTACGTTCTCTGTCGGTCACTTCCTTCTGCTTCAAGGATAATTCGTGTCTTTGAGGATCAAAATTTATTTCGTCTTCAGAAGAAAATCGAAATAAAGAAGATTATATCTCCCGTTGACATTGGATCCAGTGAGAAGGAAAATTGTCTCTACATCGCTGACCGAACACAGCATTGCATCTTTAAGGTTGCAAAAGAAGAAGAAGACCAGCACAAAATCATGAAATGGCTGACCACTGATTATCAGCCATTGACTCTGTCAGTGTCCAATGATGGTCAGTTGTTGGTGCTCATTGATTCGCCGTCCATTTTGATGATCTACGGATCAGACGCAGAATTTAATCGATCCATTCAGTTACCAAGAGACATTAAATACCTTCGTCATGCAGTGGAAACATCCATCGGGAATTTCATCATCCTTCACGAATGGATGGAAAAAGAGGATATGAGAGAGAGTGAGTCAAGTGGCAGAAAGAGGGAGAATGTATGGGGCATAAGTGAAGTGACCCGAGATGGACAGATGGTCATCCATCGTTTTATTCCTTCAAATGAAACACAAGAACTGAATGATCCTTGGTATCTCTCGATCGATTCAGATGATCGAGTGTTTGTGGCTGACCGAGAGAATGCTAGAGTGATTCTCTTGGATTCCGATCTTAAGTGGAATCGAATTCTTTTTCAAGCAGAAGAGGTAGAAACGAGAATCGCACGGCCAGGTAAATTGTGTTTTGACGAAGAAAAGAAACAACTGATCGTCGGAGCAGGATATGGTGTTAATGTTTACACTTTGAGTAGAAATTAAACTCACTTTTCATAAGCAGATTCTGAGTAACAAATATCTCTTTTAAAACTCTTCCGAAATATGAGTTAAATCTACTGATTTCATTAATTTTATATTTGAGTAACATTTGAGACTATTCAAATATTAGAAGAAACAGTTTGACTCACATTTTCAAATATATTTTAAACCTCCATTTAGAGAAATCACAGACATGCAATTCGCATAAAGCACCATGTCGATAAGTAAGAAGATCGCAACGAAGCTTTGTTGATTTGTTTAATATGTTGGCCGTTGCATGTTCTAAAGCGCCGGTACGGAGTTTAATTAATTAATTAAAGCTTCCAACCGTCTCATATGCAGCGTATATAGGCCTATATTAGACAGCTATGTACACACCGGAATTTCCGGAAACATTTGCTTATCTGAATAATACATGTAAGCACTTATCGGCGTTATCGCAACTGGAAAACAGAAGAGCGCCATGTGTTCAAGCAGATTGGTAGTGCTTTTGCAAAATTGAATGAAGCTTAGGCCTACCAGTTCTATCTTCTACTATCTACTGCGTACTTAGACTGCGATATTATTTTTTGTTTGATCGACTCCGACTGGGCTAAACAGTTACTTGTTTATTTTATCGGTGCCATGCGGCCCATGCCCCTCTGCCGATTTATCTATATAATTTGCTATTCTCTGTAAAAAGTCCCACGTACGTTTTATTAAAAAAGGCGAATCGAAATGTTAATAAAATATTAGCCCGTCTGTCTTATCAAGACCTGAAGTCGTGCAAATCAGTGACCTTCTGGTCGTCAGTGAATTCGACGCACAGAAAGTTGGAACTCCTTCTGATAAATCGTTCGTTTGGCGCTACTTTGGTGCTCTCCATCAGTCGTTTTCTGACGCAAAAACTGTTGTATTGGACAATGATCGACTTTATTGTCGGTGAGTAACAATTATTGTGGAAAACTCGACACTTTCACAATAGAGATAAGCAGAACTGAAGATACTGTAGTATACGTATAGACCGAACTGTCCTTAACCATTGCTGAAGAATTCGTGATGTAAGCGCCCTCTGTCGCAACTTTGGCCGATTGGCGCATATAGAAGCGATCCGGAATCTCAGTGAATAGTAATGATCTAGGATGATGCATGCATTGCTATTTGGAAAGTTACGGAAAACGTTAGTGGCCAAATAATTATGACAACAGAATTAAAATGTATCATTTTAACACGCCTTTCAGTGCAACCAGTCCGCGGTCCGCAACAGATTAGCATGTTAACTCATTAAAGCATTGCAAAACTGTTCAAACACAAACAAAGAAGCTTCAAATAGACCTAATAAACTTTGAACAATTTTATTTAGCAGGAAGTTGGATGCTTTTCTGTCAAGTAGGATCAAGTGGTTTTAGCTCCAAGTCCTCGACTTCAAGTCGACATCAAGGGTCAAGTGGGGTCAGGTTGACTGACTAAAATCACCCCCTGACCTATTTGTACATTATAGTAAACCCGAAACTGCAAAACACGTCGCGGAAGCCACACGGTGATGGTTGTATACGTTAGTAAATGCAGGGCCGGATTTAGGGTGGTGGGGGCCCATGGGCGCCCAGTATGGTGGGGCCCTTGTCTGCAACGGAATTTTTGCTTTTATTTGTTGATGCGCAGTTACCCACAGGGACAACCCCATACCAACAGTTATAACAGATAGGCTACTAACTCATTCAGGCAAAGGTGCTAAAGGCAATGTTTAAATTGTTGACATTTTGTTCACTGATGTTTTGTTAAATTCATGTAAACAAAAATAAATTGGGAAGCTCATCTGATATATATATATATGTCTTCTATTATATTAATAGGGGAGGGGTTTAGGGTAATGGTAACACCATGGGTAACACTTTGAAACGAAGAGGCAATGGACGCGGGATCGCTTCCCATTACCCTCCATAAATTCGACTCAACCTTTTCATTCGCCAGATGGCGTTGAAAAAATTAGCAGTAAGACGATGGGCGCCTAGCATGGCTGCCAAAAATTCGACTCATGTCAGTTTGAAAATATTAAACGAAGATTATTATTGTCATTATTATTATTATTATTATTATTATTATTATTATTATTATTATTATTATTATTATTATTAATAGGTATTAAATAATTTCTCAAGTACAAAACAAAAGATAAGCTTTAAGCTTCTTATGCAGTTCTTAATAAAAGTCTTAATAGAAGTCACTGATACAGACAAACAAACAAAGAAAGTAAAACAAATAGTGATAAATGGAAGCTCCAAACTAAAAACAGATAGCTTGAGTCAGTTAATTAGCTCAGTTAGGCCTACAGTTAGGTCTGAATTTGAATAGGTCCAATAGAGACTTTACGCACTTTTCTATTGGCAAAGTCATCAATAAACTGATTAAAATCCAATGGGCGTAGAATATCACTCTCTATGCTCAACACTGCAAGGTGGCTAAGTCTCCCGTGCGTCGATCATGCTTGTGCGAAGCCTGTTCTTATAATTATCTTCATCTTAGAAAAAGAGCGTTCAGCACTACGGTCTACAGTTTGTGATCATGAGCACGAAGTACATTCTTAGCATAATTTCCACATTTGGAAATGAACATTGTACCAGTCTGGTACATGAACTGCTCCTGACTTATGATGAGGCCTGCGCTATGACGCCGCTATCTGTCTCATCTTTAAACATTTGGACAAATAAGAAAACTGCACAAGCTCATTGCCAAGGCTTTCATCGAGGTCATCGCCATGATGATGATGATGATGATGATGAATACGACAATTTCTACAGCGCCGTAACACGGCACATGCCGTTACAAGGGCGCTTTGACACGATAAACACTCAGTCCGGATACGCCAACTTGAAATAATGTGTCTTGAGTCTGGACTTAAATGACTCCAGGGATGTTGCTGAACGGATTGAAGGTGGAAGATTGCTACAAGGTTTTTCGCTGAGTTGTGTAGGGCTATTTCTTCATCACTACATGATTCAAGCCTATAGATAGAAAACCAAACCTTTAGCAGAGTAGTTCGTATGATGCTAGCCTTTTCACAACTCGGTTGTGAATTGATCGATGACAGGTAGAAAATTGTCAATCCGAAATTTCTCTAAAGCAGAGAGCGTGGCTTCTGGCGCTCGACCATAATCCAATGGAAGGAGACGTACGTTTTGATGACGTGTTCTTGTTTGAAATTTGAACATATTCCGCCGTTCCACAAATTTCTGCGCCCTTGCTCTCAAACTCCGTGAAACAATCGCGCTTCGATTCAACAAAATCTTTTCAATAACTTCATGAGATGTACATGTACTTATAGCTATTGCTTGAAGGAAAGCAGTAATACGATGTGTCTTTGCAAGTACCTTAATTCTCATTCTGAGATGTTTTTCTTTACTTAACTTCTTTTTTGAGAGCCACTAGGCCGATTAGTGCCCTCATGCCGATCTCCAATTCGGTTCATGTCTGTCGGTTGAAATTACTTAGACTTTTCAAATTATATTAAGTATACTGATTTGCAAACTCAAACTGTGTTGTATGGCCTGATACAATGCATACATAAAGGTAGAATCTTATAGGCCTATAGGACTGCGTGTCTCAAAGCCACTACCAGCACAGAAATGACAGTATGATACAGCTGTTCCCTGCTACAGATTGGCAGTTTGGGTCATCCGAGGTCAAAAGCACAAGCAGAACGGAGTGCTATAGCTCAGATAGAATACCCACTTTCTGCAAGCCTTTAACCCTGAAACCAGATACTGTTGCGGGGTGGAGCCCAGGACGCTGGCTTGTGCACTGCAAGTTCTTGATCCGTTCGCTGCCTGTTGCATGCGGACCGAGCCCACATCATTAGACGACCTGAGCTTGGGTTAAAAGTAAGATAATCTGTCAACAGCTGCAGATGCCACTCTTAAGTCGTGAACAATATTAACGGGATATTTTAAAATTTTGATTATAGGGGGCCTATAGTAGCCTACAGTGATCGTTCAGAAGCCGACCACTTTGATTCAGATCCACTCACTAGTCACTCTTAGAATCTCTCCCTGAGTCAGATAGCACACGCAGTGAAGGGACAAAAAAAAAAATTGCAACTGGTGGGGGCCCCTAAGTGGTGGGGGCCCCTGGGCTGGAGCCCGTGGAACCCATGCTTAAATCCGGCCCTGAGTAAATGAGAATGTACACTTGTTTCTATGCCAACCACATCACCTCGACCCTGCTCATTTTTCACTGAATTGATCGAGTGAGCAATTCTTTTGAATGGACTCGAACGGACAAAGGTACTACGACAAAAACACAGTTTCTTCCAGAATAAGGAGCAGTGTTATTTTGAGAACATGATCGACTAGACTCTATAATAGGCGATTGTGGCAGAACCTCTAGGTGATAATTGCCGCTCATCATCTAGCCTGAATAAGCCATCGTTTTCTCCTGAGGAGTTCCTCCATCTCTTGGGGAAGGTCTCGGATGTTCGGCAGGACACTCAGCTCTTCGTTCTTACTCAACAACAAGATACCATTGGGCGCCCATCCTCTTCGGTGTCCCGCATTGTTCGGTCCTTCGGTCGCTACTTTACATTTCTTTTACAGCAGGTCAGACTCGAATCATCACTGCACTCGGATCCTAAGTCCATCAATATGCTGACGACGTCCAGCTTCACTCTAGTTGTCTTCCTTCTTATTTCTTCATGTATCTTAATCCAGTGGTCACCACTGTGACTGAGGTACAGGCGTGGATGTCATCTAATCGACCTCGGCTCAACTCAGCATCGGCTCAACATTCCAAGCTTACAATCATTATTTGTCAATTTTCATTTTTAACCCAGTCGTAGCGCAATATCTGTCGCTTGGTACTCGACAGGCTCTGGCTCAAATTAAACAAGGAGAGCTCCTCTCGTCATTTCAGGACTGATCTTCCCAACCTGTTTATCAACGGTGAATTGTCCATGGCTGACCATTTTGACTCTTTTCGCAGGTGATGCCTCTATTAGCTGCGTATTTATACGGTCAATACGGAGCAACGTATAGGCTATCGTCTAGCGTCGAAACGACTCCACTCCATTATTTTGTCCTGACGCGCCTAAATTAAGCTTTCTGCAATTTCATTCTTGCAGGTTTGCTCAAATTAGGAATCCGTCAGCTTTGTTCGGCAGCCCGGAGATGTTCTACAAGTTCATGGCTTCAATGTATCAGCGCGCACTCTCCTACTAGAAAGCCTATGCTGAACGAAACACAATCGTTAGATCATAGTTGAAATGCATCATCAATAACTTTTCATTTCCACGATTTTCTCTGTTTTTATACGATCCTAAAGATGCATTGTTTGTGATTGATTTGTTCACTAGGATTATCACTTCATATTGGATTATGGAAAGGACTGATGCACTCTGACTTGAGAAATAGACCTTATTGATGATCTGTATGACTTGGATTATGGAGGGGATTGAGGGAATACGGACGTTGTCTTATGAACTTAGTAACATTGTAAAAATAATTTGCTATTTAACCTAATTAAACTAGACTGGCTTGTTGTTCGTCTTCTCTCAGTTCCTTCCACTAGTTGGTCTTTCACTCTTCTCTCCCTTCCACTACACTTGTCTCCCATTCATTCCTCCCTCTTACTATCCCTGCTTCCTATTCTTTCTTTCCTCTAACTTTTCTGACTTTCTTATATTTCTATCTATCTATCTATCTATCTATCTATCTATCTATCTATCTATCTATCTATCTATCTATCTATGAGATTTATATAGCGCCCCTTCAAGGTTACTACTCAGAAGCGCTCCCGACCCAGGCCCGGTCAAAATGGAAGGTCTTAAGTAATTTATAAAAGAAGAAGAGAAGTCTCGTGGAAGAGAACGCAGGTCAGAGGGGAGACCATTCCAAAGAGAAGGACCCACTATCGAGAATGCCCGACGCTGTCTGGTGGCAGAGCGAGCATGCGGTACCATAAAGTCACCTCTAGAAGCCGAGCGCAGAGATCGGCGACCAGAGCAGACCGAAGTCAATGTGAAGAGCTCCTGGAGATAGGTAGGTGCTCTACCCAGAACACATTGCCAGACAATAGATGAGACTCTATAATTGATGCGCTGCTGGACCGGGAGCCAGTGGAGGACATCGCGCATAAAGGCAGAGATGTGGCCAAACTTAGGTACACCACCAATTAAGCGAGCAGCCGCCCGCAACACGCCTTCCAAAGGATGCAAGCGGATCTGTGGTAGTCCACAGTAGACCGAAGAGCAGTAGTCCAAACGATTAAGAATAAAGGCGTGGACCAGAGTGGAGGCAGAGGAAGAAGACAGAGAGCGAGTGACAACCCGCAGTTGGCGCAATTGATAGTAACAGGAACGAGTCAATGCGGTAATGTGCTTCGTAAAAGACAGGTCCTGGTCCAGGATGACCCCTAAGTTGCGGACCGAGGTTGAAAAAGTAAAGGTGGGAAATTCAGCAGAGAGGGACTCCAAATCCAGCTTCTCCAGCTGTTGGCGAGTATTTATATTTATAACTAGCAGTTTTACCCGGCGTTCGCCCGGGTTTTCCTCAGCGCCCGTGTATTTGAATTTAACGACATCTTCGTCAGCGCCCGTGAATTTGAATTAAACGATGTGAAAATTTTTCGTGTGTCCCTCTGGCGAATTTACGCGCTGGCTTGAAATTTGTTTAATTGCAACTCTATGTAATATTATATACTCCCGTGCATTTGATGGCATTGAAACTATGACCACATCGAAACTTAAAATGTCCAAATATCGGAATTTAAAGTAAATTTTGAGTTGAAATATAGTTGGGTTGAGATCTATAGAAATTCAAATGAAAACGTTCGTTAAAAATTTCGTATCGCTAAAGTGTTGCATTGGCGAATCTTTAAGTCCGATGACCTAGAAATTCTCCCGTGGTCCCCACTTCTGATGTTAAATCAACGGTCAACGTGATTGGTTGCGAATCAGAGCGTTGACCTATAGGCCTATGCTACGTGTGACGTAAGATTGCATATCTAATTAGCATGCGTGACGTGAACAAATGGCCTGACTATGGCCATGGTGTAAGAGACCGGTATTGAGATATAGCCTCGTCGAAAAGTTGGAAATTTAAAATGGCCATATATCGGCGTTTAAATAAAATTGCGAACTGAAAATAGTCGCGTTGACCTAGACGTTGCGTAAAAATGTTTTGTAATTTTTTTAAATCGCTAAACCGTTCTGTTTCGGAGCCTTTAGCCGGACACGCAAACATACATACATACATACATACATACATACGGAAGGACACCGTAAACAGACTAAGACTTATAGTATTAGATATATGATGTGCTTAAACACCGTTTGGTCATGTGATTGAGAAGCACATGTATAGTCAATTTACTTTGAAGTGTCAACTCAGTGCAATTGTGCTACTGACTATGGAAAAGATGGAGTCAATGCCTATAAGCTATAGCTTCCTTTTGACTCCACTTGTGCAGTAGCTTTGCTGTTCAGTTGTATAAAAAAAGTGTTATTCTGTAATTTGTTTCCTGCTGCTGTCACAATAAAGATATCAATCATATGTTTTTATCCATCTAGTTTAACTTGCAGGAATCTTGATTGCTTGATTGAGCCACAGGCTAAAAAGTCAAATCTTGCGACGACTAGTTCGATCACTTACAATCATTCAATCGTCGTGAAACTTGGCAGATAGACTCGCCCTCGCACACACTTCATTCTATCAAAATTTCAGCTCCCCGAAAAAGGCTAGCTTATAGAATCGGGGACTCAACTTTTCGAATCGGGGAATCCCTTTTCCGATACGCAGCGTTGTGATTGGCCAGCGTTGCCATTGGCTGCAACAGAAACGGGTGCGGTGCCTGATTAAACGGACGCTATGTTGTAAAATGCTATATATTTGTAGAGGTAACTGCTTCATAAGACGCATTATAGGATACTAGATGGATATAGTAAAAAACTTTGTTTTTACGGGCTGTATTTTATTTTACAACCTAACACAAATTGTTTTTGCGGACGTCTCAGATTTGAATTGTATGAGAAATTTTTAGAGTTGTAATATTACAACTAAAGAAGCATAACCCCTATGAATGGGATACTATAATTTATAAGATTACACTTCAGTGGCAGAGTTCAACAATATTTAACAAAAACTTAGAAAGTGTTAAAAATACATTCGCTAGGTGTATAAAGCTTAAAACGTCAGTGTTGATGTTCAGCAGATGTTTTAAAAATTAGTAGCTAGATGTCGGAAGAATAAAATATCCATTTCAACTGCAGTTGTAAATCGTCACTATCGGTGCCATTTTATATGGGCGGCAACAAACACAGTTCAGCATCACAAAATCAATCACAAACCGATTAAACAATATAATGGCATCTTTAAATTCATATAGCATGGATGCATAATATATTACTTTAAACATGCAGCGTTTTAGGTGAGTAAAAATCTTTGTTATATAAGTAAATTATTAGGTCAATTAAAGCAGCTAAACGCATCGGTCACAAATGTCCATATGCATA
Source organism: Aporrectodea caliginosa (assembly GCA_020284085.1). Lineage (NCBI taxonomy): Eukaryota > Metazoa > Annelida > Clitellata > Crassiclitellata > Lumbricidae > Aporrectodea > Aporrectodea caliginosa. The sequence continues at coordinate 1,046,988 of JACEVL010000186.1, forward strand.
CACACATCTCTAGTAGCTATCAAGCACTATAAACAAGCGTAGTCGATAACATCACCAATATCTCTACATCTCGGTAATATTATCGACATCTCTAGTACGTCTATCTATGCTAGTGAAGGTATAGGCATAAAGAATAAAAACTTAAACCCTGTAAAATAATTTAACTATAAGAGTGTATAAAAATATAAACTTCTTAAATAGCAGCAACATAAGTACATATTTACAATAAATTACAGTGACTAAAACCAATAGCATACAATGTGATTTAAAAATATCTGTCTATGACGCATTTAATGCTTCTCAGATTTAAATTGTGTATGAAATTTTTCTTACATATCTGGCAAGGTATGTAGGTCAAAGGTAATGTCAAGATTGGGCAAAGGCGAGTCGGAGGTGATAGCGAAGGATGAAGAGTTGGTGAATGGATATTATGGAATGGTCGGTGATTTTCTTTATCTGATCTGGGAGGCCTTGCATATAAATTCTATTTCGTAGGGTAGAGGGAGAATAGGTTGGAATTAATTAATTTAGAGATAACAGTATATTGACAACATGGATCAGTTGAGCAATGCGAGAAGGAGAAATTGCTTGGGGAGAAAGATATGAAGAATTACACTGTAGGTGTCGTCTGCGTAAAGATGGTGGTCAACAGATAAGGACTATGAGGTGGCTCAGAGGTGTAGTATCAAGGACAGAGAGAGGTGGCCGCATAAATGGCATACCCAGGGCCGGATTTAGGGTGGTGGGGGCCCATGGGCGCCCAGTATGGTGGGGCCCTTGTCTGCAACGGAGTTTTTGCTTTTATTTGTTGATGCGCAGTTACCCACAGGGACAACCCCATACCAACAGTTATAACAGATATACTAACTCATACAGGCAAAGGTGCTAAAGGCAATGTTTAAATTGTTGACTTTTTGTTCACTGATGTTTTTTAAAATTCATGTAAACAAAAATAAATTGGGAAGCTCATCTGATATATATATAGTGTCTTCTATTATATTAATAGGGGAGGGGTTTAGGGTAATGGTAACACCATGGGTAACACTTTGAGACGAAGAGGCAATGGACGCGGGATCGCTTCCCATTACCCTCCATAAATTCGACTCAACCTTTTCATTCGCCAGATGGCGTTGAAAAAATTAGCAGTAAGACGATGGGCGCCTAGCATGGCTGCCAAAAATTCGACTCATGTCAGTTTGAAAATATTAAACGAAGATTATTATTGTCATTATTATTATTATTATTATTATTATTATTATTATTATTATTATTATTATTATTATTATTATTAATAGGTATTAAATAATTTCTCAAATACAAAACAAAAGATAAGCTTTAAGCTTCTTATGCAGTTCTTAATAGAAGTCTTAATAGAAGTCACTGATACAGACAAACAAACAAAGAAAGTAAAACAAATAGTGATAAATGGAAGCTCCAAACTAAAAACAGATAGCTTGAGTCAGTTAATTAGCTCAGTTAGGCCTACAGTTAGGTCTGAATTTGAATAGGTCCAATAGAGACTTTACGCACTTTTCTATTGGCAAAGTCATCAATAAACTGATTAAAATCCAATGGGCGTAGAATATCACTCTCTATGCTCAACACTGCAAGGTGGCTAAGTCTCCCGTGCGTCGATCATGCTTGTGCGAAGCCTGTTCTTAATTATCTTCATCTTAGAAAAAGAGCGTTCAGCACTACGGTCTACAGTTTGTGACCATGAGCACGAAGTACATTCTTAGCATAATTTCCACATTTGGAAATGAACTTTCAACACCTTTGTCAAGTATTATGATTGGTACATGAACTGCTCCTAAACTTTTGCAAATAAGAAAACTGCGCTATTGCCAAGGTCTCATCTTGATGAAACATGATTGGACACAATAAGAAACGGCACTGCACAAGGGCTCTTTGCCGATAAAGGCTTTCATCGAGGTCATCGACTTAAATGACTCCAGGGATGTTGCTGAACGGATGAAGGTGGAAGATTGCTACAAGGTTTTTCGCTGAGTTGTGTAGGGCTATTTCTTCATCACTACATGATTCAAGCCTATAGATAGAAAACCAAACCTTGAGCAGAGTAGTTCGTATGATGCTAGCCTTTTGACAACTCGGTTGTGAATTGATCGATGACAGGTAGAAAATTGTCAATCCGAAATTTCTCTGAAGCAGAGAGCGTGGCTTCTGGCGCTCGACCATAATCCAATGGAAGGAGACGTACGTTTTGATGACGTGTTCTTGTTTGAACATATTCCGCCGTTCCACAAATTTCTGCGCCCTTGCTCTCAAACTCCGTGAAACGATCGCGCTTCGATTCAACAAATCTTTTCAATGACTTCATGAGATGTACATGTACTTATAGCTATTGCTTGAAGGAAAGCAGTAATACGATGTGTCTTTGCAAGTACCTTCTCATTTTGAGATGTTTTTCTTTACTTAACTTGCGTTTTTGAGAGCCACTAGGCCGATTAGTGCCCTCATGCCGATCTCCAATTCGGTTCATGTCTGTCGGTTGAAATTACTTAGACTTTTCAAATTATATTAAGTATACTGATTTGCAAACTCAAACTGTGTTGTATGGCCTGATACAATGCATACATAAAGGTAGAATCTTATAGGCCTATAGGACTGCGTGTCTCAAAGCCACTACCAGCACAGAAATGACAGTATGATACAGCTGTTCACTGCTACAGATTGGCAGTTTGGGTCATCCGAGGTCAAAAGCACAAGCAGAACGGAATGCTATAGCTAAGATAGAATACCCACTTTCTGCAAGCCTTTCACCCTGAAACCAGATACTGTTGTGGGGTGGAGCCCAGGATGCTGGCTTGTGCACTGCAGGTTCTTGATCCGTTCGCTGCCTGTTGCATGCGGACCGAGCCCACATCATTAGACGACCTGAGCTTGGGTTAAAAGTAAGATAATCTGTCAACAGCTGCAGATGCCACTCTTAAGTCGTGAACAATATTAACGGGATATTTTAAAATTTTGATTATAGGGGGCCTATAGTAGCCTACAGTGATCGTTCAGAAGCCGACCACTTTGATTCAGATCCACTCACTAGTCACTCTTAGAATCTCTCCCTGAGTCAGATAGCACACGCAGTGAAGGGACAAAAAAATAAAATTGCAACTGGTGGGGGCCCCTAAGTGGTGGGGGCCCCTGGGCTGGAGCCCGTGGAGCCCATGCTTAAATCCGGCCCTGGGCATACCTATCTAACAGTTTCTTGCTATTAGGCCTACTGTATAATATTATGATCTGCTTATCTGAGAAAGTGTGTTTTCGTTGGCTTTCACTGTTTACCGTCGTCAATTTCTGTGAAATTTTGGACTTTTCGCTCGACACGAGGATTACATAAACTTGTACTCGTAGCCCGTCCTTGGCAGCGCGGCGTACTCAGCCTCTTCTTTGTTTACTCGTGCAGTGAACTCGCCTGAACTCGTCTGACTATACGCACATCTGGATACCATTACTGATTAGCGATGTCGCTTCTTTCGTACACAACATAGGAAATCCTTCTACTCCGGTCGACCAATCAGCGGCCTCAGCGCCCGCAGAGAAAAGACTTTGTTCTATAATAATATCTGGTGTCCGGTCGCCTCCCGTCCTCCCTTCAATCACGACTATCCGTCTTCATCTGGAATTTCTTCATCCTCCGTAGATACCTCCATCCCGACCTCCAGCTCTACTTCGAGCAATGCTGGACTGGCTGTGTCTGCTCAGCCTGTTTGGTGTCGGCCTGCTTCAATTCTGCCTGCTCTGGACTACGTGAGACTTTCAGGTTTCACCTGGCTACATGAAATGCCCATTCTCTCTCGGACTAATTTACCTACGTAGCCCACAATATACAGGAGAGACAACAGTTACAGAAAGCTATCACCGCGGCTCAGACGACGTGCCTCTTCTTCGTGCTGCTTCGCCTGGCTTCTCCATCCATGATCAGCCCAGAGACCCTCATCCCGATGACCCGTGGTGGGGTATCGCTATCTACTTCCGTTCAATGTTTCGATCTTCTCCAGTTCATCTCGACATGGAAATAAGAACGTTTGAGGCGCTATGTCTTATCATCGCCACATCTCAAAACTCTTCAACTCTGCTATCCGTCTACAGACCGGCTCCGTTCCCCTCACAGGAAAGTTCGTCGACGCACTTGGAAAGCGTTATCACACGCAACAGCCAACTGGTCATTCTAGGTGATTTTAATATCCAACTAGAAAACTCCTCCGATCCAAACACTCTACGGTTCCTTGATCTCATCTCGCAATTCGGTCTTGCTCGGTGGAACTCTGGACTTGGTTATCACCTCCGATGAAGCGCTCGTCCATGACCTATATATATGTCCACCCGCCGGCCTAATCGGATCACTTGCTCATTGAACTCACTCTTCCTCCCCTCCACTCCCAACCCATACACGCCATTAGTATGATGCGGGGCTGGAAATCTCTCGACTATCAAGCGCTCAATGGTGCACTCCGTCGCTCAAAACTTGCGTCCGACTCCCCCTCTCTTGACGCCCTGTCGGTGTCGGACCTCTTCAACCTCTACTCCACCACCATTAGTGAACTGGTGGACAATCTTCTGCCACTGCGGAGGGTCAAAACGCGTCTACGACCCCCTTGTCGCCTGATTTGATGGTGAATGTCGCCAGCATCGCCGTCGCACGTGGTGCTTCCTAAGACATTACCGCCGCTCAAAGGTCCCGACTGTCGGCCTGGCATGGATCACTGAACTTCGGTCACCCGTCGTCTGTATCGTTACAAAGAGGCCGAGTGTTTTGAGCTCCTCGTGGCCTGAAATGAAAAGAACCCGAAACGCCTCTGGTCTTCCATCTCGGGACTCCTGGGTCATGCCTCCCTTCGCCTGCCTTTCAGCTTTCTCAAGATGGAGACTAAAAAGATCGCGAGTCTTAATGCTTCAACCGCCGACGCTCCTCCATCTCAGTTCTCTATTGCTGAATCCAAGTTCGACGGCTTTCGCCCGATCCTTGAGGATGAACTCCGTCGGGTTCTCAGCTCTTCAAACCAGAAGTCCTGCGAACTGGATCCACTTCCTCCTTTTATTATCACTAATATTTTAAAACAACATTGCTCCATTTTTAGTCTACATGTTCAATTATAGGTCCCTTACTGAGGGCCACCTTCAAGCATCTCAAAAACGGGCTATTGTTTCCGTACCCTTAGGAAGCCTAACCTCGACCCGAATAAAGGCCGAACATTTTGTCAAAATTATCGACCAATCTCCAACCTTTCGTTTCTCTCTAAACCTCTTGAGAGACTTGTCTCAATTCAGCTTCTGCCTTACCTTGAACAGTCCGGGGACTTGCCCCAGCCAGTCTGAGTTCAGAGGTCACCATTCCACGGAAACTGCCCTTCTGTCTCTCCTCTCTGATATTTACACGGCCACTGATAAGTCACATTTAACACTAAGTACTGGCACTTCTCGATGTTTTCTCGGCCTGTGACATGGTCGATGATGAACTATCTTGTGGCCTTTCCGGACCCGGTCTTACCTGGTTCAAATCTTATCTTTCAGATCGCTTCGAGAACGGCCTGAGCTGGAGTCGAGTTCGGTGTCGCGCAGGTCTAAGTTTTTGGCCCCATCTTGTATCTACTTTGTACAGCGGACATTCCTTCCTTATTTACCAAACACCTGGCCACTGGCCACCTCTGTGCCGACGACGTCCAAACATTGTACATGGTGCTCCCGCTGACCAGCTTTCTCTTGTGTCATCGATCGACTAACTGTCACATGATCTACACTCATGGATGTCAGCCAACTGACTAAATCTTAACTGCTCTAAAACTCAATTGATCTGGTTTGGAACCAAACAACAGCTCTCCTTAAACTTCACCTCTCACTCCTGAAGTCAATGTATCCTGACTTCATATATTCATCCAGTGTCCGCTACTTGGGCGTCACCCTTGATCACCCTGTCGTTCTCCGAGCACCTTATGCACCTAACGCGCTCATGTTACTATCGCCTGAGACGCCTAAGAGCTGTTGTCGCATTGACTACTCAAGTCACTATTTGCTGGGCGTCCCAAGGCAAGTTTATCATCCCTTCAATCGGTTATGAGCTCAGCATCCAGGCTCATCGCTCGTCTCCCTCGCTACTCCCACATCTTTACCTACATGACCGATGTCCTACACTGGCTTCCCGTTGTCTGTCGTATCCAATACAAGGTACTGCTCTTAGTCTTTAAAACTCATCAGGGTATAGTTCCCAAATATCCTTGCGACTTAATGCGTAAACCTCTGTCTGCTGTCTCTTCCCGCCCTCTCCGGTCTGCGGATCGACTTGATCTCCTAGTTTCCTGGGCAAGGACTGCCACGACCAAACACCGTGCCTTTGCTATTTTGGACCCTTCTATGTCGTATGACCCCCTCAATCCGTAGTAAGACTTTAGTCGGGGTCTCACCCTAATCTCTGCGTTGCTTGAAGACTTTCTTATTTCCAAGGGCTGTCACGGTAAGAGAACCTCTGAATAGCTAGTAGGTCTACTGTAAGAGGCTCTTTGCAAATTCGCAGATACGATACGATACGATAATGTTTGAGTCTACTGCGCGTCATAAAGTCGTTTGGGAAAGTCGTTAAAACTGTTTTCTGTCACGATCATGCCAGAGATTGTGTAGACTCAAACTCTTAATCTTGCTTTTAACATTGGAGTTGTTCAGCATTGGCGAAGTGCTTTACGCCCACTGTAAAGTTCAGGGTTGCGTGTTCATTCGTCCTTATGGTTTAGCGAAGCAGTCAAAAATTTTAACATAGCTAAACGGGGCGACATCATGTTCAAATAAAATAAAATAAACGAGCTGATTCAACAGAGCGAATAATATTCAATAATATCCAATATTATTAGCAAATTTAAATGAACATGTCATGACAACATCTTTAACCATTATTGTTTCTCCATTTAATTGTTTTTGTCTGTTCGTCTTCGTTGGTCCAACGAACTAATTTGGCTTCAATGATGATACTAAAAAATGTACTGTGCCATAAAACCCAGAAAATATAACCAAGGTGAATGTGTCTTGAGTACTTATAAATTAACAATTATGCAGTGAGATCGCAAGGTAGCCTACACAATAATGGCTTCGCACATTACATACTACATAGTGCTCGGAAACATGAAAGCTTAATGGGCTTATGTGGGCCTATTTATGTCTATACAAATTGCTGCCTTGTTCAACTTAAATGTTTGTCCTTATTTTTCATTTTGTTCTTGTCTAACGCTAAGGCAGGCACTGGATTGGACTCCGTCGGGATGGAGAAGAGGGCGAGGAAGACCCAGAAAGACTTGGAGAAGCAAGATCACTCAGGATCTGGAAGGCGGCGGAATGACGTGGGATGATGCTATGCTGGCCGCGGAAGACAGGATAACGTGGAGAGGCTGTGTCGCCCGATGCGCTGCCAGCGCGAGGAAGGACTAAGGTCTAAGGGTCTTGTCTAATGACCGCTATACGGTGGGCTGGAGAAGTCAGTATGCCATATGCGTCGTGAGGCGCGATTTTCCCATACAGCAGCTCGCCTCTTGTTTTAAATTAAAGACTGAGTCAATTTACGAGTGATTAAAATTTACGAAAAGAAATCAGGTGAATAATGGACAATATTTATTGTTATTTGCACAAATATAATAATTAAATATAATATTATACCAAATAATTATGAAAACAAGCAAAAGTAACGTCTAATAAATAATTAGAGAATGTTAAGATAAATCAAACTTCAGAAAACAATTATAAAGATTAAAGATTAAATCTGGAGGTCGCCAAAACATGTTATTGTTTTTGCATTATTATAGACCGATTCGCAATTGGTCAATCCATGTCACATGATTTTGTGGACGTGAAAGGAGCCGCCAGATAAACACTTCCGAAAGCAGTGGAAGATTGTTGACCATGTTTTCCAATGACGACAAAACCCTAACCCTGACCCTAATCACCCTCTCGGCGCCTAACCTGACCCTAACCGATCCTCAAGATGTGCGCCATATTTTGAAAATACCAAGAGAAGTTAGCAAGTTCACGTGACATGCTTTAGCTAATAGCGTGACGGGCCTGAATGTATTTGCTCGGATTCCGCTCACGTCCGGGGCGTGAACGGATCCACTACGTAATGAAAATTGAAATTGTTTTTGGTAAAAAAATAGCACTTCTTTTGGTATTTGGATCGCTAGTCCTGGCACGAGGCGATTCCGATTAATTGTCTATTGCAAAATCCTACGTAAACAGATTTCCAGATCAATATTCAGTCACACCCTAGTCCATTGCTTGATAGTCGCATGTTCTGCCCACACTAGTGACCGCCTTCATCTACTTTAAATCTTCTGTCTTTATCTTATATCTTTTACCTTCGTTATTTCCTTCTCGACAGTGGTAGTCATCGATTTTAGAGTAAACAAGACATCACTCGTCCTTTCTGAACCAAAGAGTCCGTCAGTTTCAATCGTCAATTATAATTTTATTCCAAACGGAGACTGAGAGCCATTTGAACAAAATTGCTTTATCTGAGCGCAACAGCTGCTTTAATGCTGTCACTAAATAATTGAACAATACTGATCTATAGATCTAGGCCTAAATAGAAGTTCAGCGCATCGATAACAAGCAAAAGCATATTTTAAGGAATGTAGGCCTAGTGATTGTTCGCCTTTTGTCATTTAGAAACATTGTTGTATGCATGAGTACACTTAATATAGCACATTTTTGTCTCATTTGAGAGCCTTAGAATGCCTTTGATAGCAGAGGTGCCGCAGGCATTGTCGAGTCCATGGATTCAGAAGTGTTCGATTTTTGAATAGAACGGTCGAATTATGCAAGGTCGTTGACTTAGGCCCTACATGTAACTTCACTGGAATAATATTTGAAGACGAATTTCGCGTCTTCTCTGCTCCCTTTATATGTCAACGCCAAGGATCACCACGGAATTAACAAAGTAGGCTATTATAGGTAATAATTTTAAGGAGAAGGAGGAGAAAGAGAATCTACGTAAAACAATTAAATATACGCTTATATCTATTGGGCCTATCATCATCGTCGATTGCCAATATTTCAATACATTGGCTGAATAAACACTTTGTAGAAGACTAAATTATTCTAGACTGGCCATTGCGTACGCCGTAGGGTAAATCTATTCTAGGTTTGGTATTCTATGGGCTTGACAAGCGTTAACCATTGGCAAAAGCCTTTGTTGACAACATTTTAGCCTCACTGTGTTTTATGGTCACACATCGTGTTTTTTAAAGAAATAAAACCATGGAATCGAACGATCTTCAGCAGAGGATAGCAAAGCTTTTGAAGAAAATTGAGGAATTAAAATTAAATTTAGATAGTTTAGACATTAGAAGCTATAGCAGAGGTACTGTCTCCGAAAACGAAAATGAAAGTCCTACTAAAATGTAGCTAGCCTATGTTGTTTGTGGTGAATGGTGACAAATAGACCATTTTTCCTTTTTACTCTTGAATTACTACTGCAAATTAGAAAAAAACTTAGAAAGGAAACAAAGTAGGCTACTATTGTGTGAGGTTGCACGGGATTATGCTTTTTGTTCCATTGTAAGGACTATCCCACTAGGTCTCTATGTAGCTTAGATGTCTGTGGCTGAATGGCAATGAGAATTATTATGAACACATTTTTTTATTTTACCGTTGAATTAGGCCTACTATTACTACGAGAAAAACGTTTTCAGAATGAAGAAAAAAATTGAGTTGCTAATAAGTTAAGCAGCATCATACAACAGCCTATGTTTGAGTTAAATTAATCCCACAGGACCTGGTTGTTAAAACAAATAGGCTATTCCGTTACTAGATGCAATGTTAGTTATCATTCAACTCTTCTTTGGACATTTTAATGCATCAACTCAAAAATAACAATGCAGTTGATTGAAAATATATTTGCCTGTCACTTCTGTTTGCTGACTAATTTCATGTGTTCCGATTTTCCTGTTTCTCGGCTGAATGAATTGGAAAGCAGAACATAGTTTCCAAATTGGATTTCTCACCATTGCGGTTCAGTAGATCAAGTAGCTGTTTGTCTCATTGAATATCCGTTTACAGACGAATAATCAAGCGAGTTTATTTTCATTAGGTCAGTCTATCAGTTCTATCTCAACCACCGACTTCATTATACCTAATGCTTTGAGCATAGGAAAATGTAAAGCATATTTTTTATGAAAGCGTTTTGATATAATCTATTATTGTTTTTTTTTCTAATATTTAAGTATTTTCACTGTTTTATTTAAAAGAAGAACATCAAAGACGTCAAAATGAAACAGATGAACGACGTCGTAATGAAGCTCCTTCTAGTACAACGGTGAGATTGTGCTCTACTTTGTCTCAATAATTAGCAACAACTCTAAAGACATCATAAACACTTTGACGACCTCCTCACTTAAAGTGATCATCGACTGATGCCTTGTGCATTAGGCGATAAAAGGCGCTGTGCAAGTCATTAGCCATGATCTTTATTTGACAGCGCCACAGTGAAAAATTTATTGAACATACGTGTAGAGGTAGTTAGGGTTTATCAGGACGATCTAATAAAGACATTCACTATTGGTTCAGCTTAACTTTCAAATTACATTTTAAACCTCTTTCAAATTACATTTTAAACCTCCCACATGACATAAAGAATTGCTATGAATTTTTTACTTTGTACATACAACCATTCTTTTTAAGATTCTATAATAGAATATAATATATATAATAATAATGTAGCCTACCATTTCAAACAACCAGATGGTGCTTATAACAATTTGCAATACTAACCACCATTGGGGTCATTCTAACTCCACAGGAGATGCTATTTAGCAAAACTAAGGAGAACGTGTGCTTTTTGTTCATTACCAAACTAAGATATTTAAATCATGGTTGTTGAAAACGGTAAAAACAAAAAAAAGGGAAAACGTAATTTAAAAAAATAAAAAACGGAAAACACGGGATAAAATGGAAAAGAAAAGAATTTGACTTTGTTACATTTTGTAATGCATTTAAAATTAAAAACCTTGTTTACACAATTTAATTTTAATAAGCAAATAATACAACTTTATTAGTAAACATCAATTTACAACAATTATTTTATATCCTATAAGTTTGGTTTAATAAGAAATTGAGAAACTAAAAACTGTTGGAAACCTTTCAAATTTAAATTGTAGACATAATGTCCACATGAATACATGCTGACATAAACAATTAAAAACGAAACTTTTAAGTATGGTGTACTTAATTAAAAAATTGTACTTAAATTTTTTACTTATATAATTATATATGTACTAGATGTTTGCCCGTCCTAAGACGGTAGGTTTAGGTGCTCGGGCGGGCCACTTGAAATCAGCGCTCCCGTCTTTTCTCCACTTCCCTTTCCCTTGCTCTGCTTTTCCCCTCCAATTACACTTCCCACCCCTTTCCCCTGTCTTCTCTCCTTTCGGTCCCATAACCTGCCATTCCTGTTTTCCCTCCTATCCTACCCCTATTCTACCCTTCAACACCCATTCTCTACCCCTCCCCAAACTGCCCTTCCTTTTCCCTCTTAATAACCTTCCTTTCTTCTCCACTCACACTCCCCTGCCCTGCCCCTTCCCAACCCTCTCCCTTCCACCTCTCACTCCCCTTCCGTCGCTCCCTTCCCTCCTTCTCTCCTCATTTCCCTCCAACTCCCTCTCCCGCCCTCCATCTCTCCTCCCTACCTCCAACCCTGCGTTCATTAAAGCCTGTATATTTTATGTAGAAATGCTCCGCCCGTCCGTTGTTGAGAAATATATTGTGTTGCTTTGACAACGTTTTTCTTTGTGTGACGTCACAATAATATTGTGACGTCACTCAAAGAACTTCGGCTAGATAATAATATTATATTTATATAACAATATATATACTATGGCAGTGAAGGCAAAAACAGCGTAACAGCACGCATCAGACCAGGCTGGCACGCAGTCAGCCAGTCACAGAGATTTCTCTGCGTTTATATTATTAATATAAGTAAGTAAGTAAGAATGTTCTTTATTGAACGCAAGCAAACGTTCAGCGCTTTACATATGAACTTGATATGGAGTAATATCAGTGAGTTTATCAGTCAATAGTAGATTACTGTGTATAAAGAAGACATTTCGCATTTTGGATAACTTAGAAATTCAAATAAGTTTTATAAATATTATTTCCTGTACAGTAAATTAAACTGTGCTATTTAATTCTCAACTGATTACATTAAATAGTGAAGTATATTAGCTGAATCCTTGAAAGGACGGAGACAACGTGAGAGATATCAGACAAAATAAAATTAAATAATAGAAGTAAATAAATAAATTTATATAAATTAAAAAAACACACAATAAAAGTGACTTAAAAATAAAAAAATAAGAAAGGGCATTTTTGGGGGGTGGAAAGAAGAAACGGTTTTAACAAATATGATTTTAATGTTTAGGTTTGTTTCAATGTGTAAAACCCCACCAAGCTGGGGAAGCATATAGCACCCTAGATAGGGTAGTGGCTCTCACTACGTCATGCAAGCTAGCTCCTAGTAAGCCGTGCGCTACCAGGGTGTGCAATGCATAAAGCGACCTTCGGGCCTGACTGCATAGCCAAATATGTGTTTGACGTGGGTAGTAAAGCAAAGATTATCTGGGATAGTTACACCTAGGATAACCATACTACTAACGCTCTGAAGCCCTGACATTGCATTCAGATCTGCATCATCAACAGTCCGCCTCCTCTGGTCCTTCGAATCACCATTTAGAAAGATTTCTTATGATTAAGTTTTTAGCTGCATTTTTCAGCCCAATACGTGACGTGCTCTAATGCTGATGGTATGGTTGCACTGTTAGATGACGGCACTAAAAGATAGCAGTCATCCGCATATTTAAGAAGACGATTAAAAGGGTTGGCCGTTTTAGACCGGAGATTGCTGTAATAAAAAGTATGAAATTGAAATTTGGCTAGTGTTTTTTAGGTATGCATCAGTGAGTTTTTACGCAATTGCGAATTAATATCACCCTAGAATGCTTCCATCTGGTAAAAGCGGAAGCCCGATTGGTTTGACGATTACGAAAATCACAAATTTGTGTGTCTTAGGCTACTGTAGCAGATTCCATTGCTTGAGGCTCGTGAATAAGCTCAGCGCTCGTGAATAAGCTGGTGCTCTGCGCTTGGCTTTCGAGTGGCGCTTTAGAAATTTGGAGATTACGATTACGATTGAGGCTTGAACCTAACACTTCTGCTTTCCACTTTGATAATGACAGTCATTCAGGTCTTCCTGAGTCAACAGGTGAGGCTCTTCTTCAGCCATTTGAGCCTTATTATACGACTCATCCAGATCAGCTGCAGAACCTAATTATAACTTAAAAACAGGACGTGATTGACGAAAACGGTTTGGATTCAGCAATCAGCATGCCCAATTTATTTCGGTAGGCGTATACAACTGAAAGTATCCTAGAAACCTTATAACTTAAAAATTGGACTTGATAGACAAAACGGTTTTCGGATTTAGAATCAGTATGTCAAATAGAGTTAGGAACAGGTGTTAGAATCCCAGTAGCAAAAATGCTTGTTGACCAGTGTTATTAATATTTTTCATCATTCCAACTTTTAATTTCGCGAGAATCCTTTTAATCGATACAGCTCTATTTTAGCAGGAATTATTTTTCATCAATACAACTTCTATTTAATTAAGAATTATTCTTCATCAATCCAGCTCCTATTTATGCTAATTTAATTATTTAGTATTCTCATTAATCGATTGGAATAAAGCAGAGAAAGCCGCAAGCATCCGCACGGAATGGAGAAATCTTGTCGCCCAATGTTCTGGAAGGAACGGAAGGAATTGAGAGAGAGACGAGAGAGAGAGAGACAGAGAGAGACAGAGACAGAGACAGAGACAGAGAGATTTACAACTGGCTGGTAGACTTCTTGGAAGACCGAAGTCACGCAACTCGCATTGCTGGACGACTGTCGGCATTTGCGAAAATTAATGCCAGCGTGATTCAGGGATCCGGAGTGGGCCCATCTGATTTCATCGTCAATGCCTCTGACCTCCACCCTATCCACGAGCGGAACAAGATTGTAAAGTTCGCAGACGACACATATCTTATCGTCGCCCGCTCGATGTTTGTCAGTAAAACATGTAAGATAATTCTTTGCACTTTATGTGGTTCTTGGTGCCACCTGTGTTGCACTGACCTGGTTGGTCTCTTTAACTCTTCAGGTGAATCTCACTGGTTTTGTCGTTTATGTACATTATCTCTTTTTCCTTTTAATCACATCGAAGATGAACTAGATTTTCTAAATTCAGTCTCAAATTGCACGTCAAATGCGAGAGATGTCATTATATCATATTTGAACCAGCTGACCATTATGAAGATGGGCGCTCACTACTGTTAGACCAGGACATAGATGCTGATATTAACCTTTTCACGGGTAGAACAGTATGTGCAAGTACTTACTTAAATATGGAACAAGTGAGTGGAACAGTAGCTAAATTGAAATATCGTGATAATTTGTCTGTTGCTCATCTAAACTGTAGAAGCTGATTTTATAAACTATCCGAAATTCAACTAATGCTTTCATTGACAAAAGCTACTGTTCTGGCAGTCACTGAAACTTGGCTTATTGCCATCTTGGAAATGGCAGTGTCAATCCCTGGCTATAATTTTGTGCATAAGTGTAGACATTATGGCAAGGGCGGTGGGGTGGGTTTCTATATTAAGTGTGGCATTTCTTTTGAAGTTATTGATTCAGAGTGGTCTAATGCCAATAGCTGGTTTGAATGCATGTTCATTAAGATTCACCAAACAAAGTGCAAGGACATTATAATTGGCACCCTCTATCGTCCTCCTGGTAATCCTGTCGACCAGTTCAATATAGCCATTCAACACACTTTATCCAAGATGATTAGTACTAATCATAAGATTATTCTTGCTGGTGATTTTAACATAAATTTGCTCAAACTGGCTGAACATCGACCTACACACGATTGTTTTAACATTATGACGTCCCATCAACTTTTGCCATCTATCCTACATCCAACTAGAATTACTTCTCTTAATGCCACTCTTATTGATAACATATTCAGTAATTTTCTTACAGATAAACAAGAATCATATATTTTACTAAACAATATCTCTGATCACCTACCTGTTATGTTTTGTATAGATATCTCTATGCAACGGTCTCAGCCAGCTGCCTCTGCCAGTAGGCTAATTAATGAAAAAACTATTGCTCAATTCAGTGTTTCTCTGGCAGAGGTTGATTGGTCACATGTTGAAAGATTATGTGTTATGGGTAAGCCTTGTACTGCTTACACCTGTTTCATGGATACCTATACAGATTTGTATGATCACAGTTTCCCAATTATAACCAATAGCAAAAGGGGTTATCTTAATGTAAAGCAACCATGGATGACCAGTGCAGTGCTCAAATCCTGCAAAAAGAAATCAAGACTTTACTCCGCGTATTTGAAAAATCCCACTGAGTCTAGGAAAGCCACCTTCGTTAAATATCGAAATAAGTTTAAACAAATTAGAAAACATGCTGAGAAAATGTATTATGCAGACAAATTCCAGAAATGTGAAAATGATCTTAAAAAAACTTGGAAAACTATTAGACTATTATTAAATAATAATGATAGTTCCCCTACCCCTGACACATTTAATATAAACGGACCAGACATCTCTGATAAGCTAGAAATTGCTAATAAATTCAATGATTACTTTGTTAACATTGGTCCCACGTTAGCTTCTAAAATTAATGAAAACCCAGAAACATTTAAAACATTCTTAAAGGATTCACAAAACTCTTCTTTTGGACTCTTGCCTACCACTAAACAGGAAGTAACTGATATTGCAAAACAGTTAAAAACAACTTACAGTTGTGGCATGGATGATATAAGCCCTAGTGTAGCAAAGGCCACAATCCAGGCTATTGCTGAACCACTGGCTCAAATCATAAATAGTTCATTTTCTACTGGCATCATCCCAGCAGAAATAAAAATTGCTAAAGTCATACCTCTTTATAAATCGGGTGAAAGAAATAAAATAAGTAACTTCAGACCCATCTCTATACTACCATATTTTTCTAAATTCTTCGAAAAAATCATGTATAACAGATTGATGGATTATTTTCTTAAGATGAATGTTTTATCGCCTAATCAGTATGGCTTTCGAAAACAACATTCAACATATATGGCACTTTTGGAAATACAATGTAAAATCTTGGAATCCATAGATAACCGTGAATTTTCTCTAGGATTATTTTTTTTATCTCTCCAAAGCCTTTGACACAGTAAACCACAAAATCCTACTAGAAAAACTTGATCACTATGGTATCAGAGGTGTAAGTAATGCATGGTTTTCCGAGTTTCTAAACAACAGCTCACAATATGTTTCTTTTAAGGGTCAGTTATCCATTAGCAAACCCATAAATTGTGGGGTACCACAGGGCTCAATTCTGGGGCCATTACTATTTCTAATATATGTAAACGACCTTGCAGCCACCTCCAAAATATTTCACTACATACTGTTTGCGGATGACACAAATGTTTTTATATCTGATAAATCAGTAGAATCACTGTTTGAAAGAGCCAATCATGAGCTAACCACCATTGCTTCCTGGTTTAGAGCTAATAAATTGTCG
Organism: Aporrectodea caliginosa; assembly: GCA_020284085.1. NCBI lineage: Eukaryota > Metazoa > Annelida > Clitellata > Crassiclitellata > Lumbricidae > Aporrectodea > Aporrectodea caliginosa. The sequence continues at coordinate 1,063,599 of JACEVL010000186.1, forward strand.
CTAAATATTGATAAAACAAAATTTATTATGTTTCGATCCCGCCGTAAACTGCTGCCATCTTATAATTATAGACTTACAATAGATGGCAAACAGATTATGCAGACCGAGTCATGTAAATTTTTAGGTGTGTATCTGGACCAGCACCTCACTTGGAAAGAACACATTACGCAAATATCTAAGAAATTAGCCAAGAATATCAGCATACTGTCAAGGATTCGTCACTGTCTCCATAAAACTACTCTACAAAGCTTATATTATTCTTTAATTTTCCCCTATTTGTCATACTGCAACATTTGTTGGGCTGCAAATTATACTTCTTATTTGAAAGACTTGGAGATTCTACAAAAACGTGCCATTCGAATCATTTTCATGTTGCACTGGTCTGCCAGTACCAAACCTGTTTCTCAAACCTATAATATACTTCGATTAGCAGATATAAATAAGTTTCAAATTCATTTGGTTTATTCATGTTTCGCTATCATCACAGATTGTTGCCTAGTACGTTTGATGATTATTTTTATCAGGGAACTGCTGTACATGATCATTATACTAGAACCTTGTTAAATTACCGCACTGACATTGCACATACTAGAATGAAATTGTTTTCGATAAAATGTTCTGGCCCTTCGATTTGGAACAATATTTCCAATGATGTTAAGCATCTTCCCACCCTTAATCTGTTTAAGAAAAATTTAAAGACTGCTTGATCTCTGTATGTTAAGACTTAAACTTTCAGTTATGTTTGGTTCGTTGATTTGTGATTTGTGTATCATACTCTCACACAATGCATTTTTGTTTTTTGCACTGTTACTACTGCCAAATATTATCCAGAAAAAGGTCGATCCAGCCGCAGCGGGTCCACATGACCCTTTTGGATTGACCTTTTGATATGTGCTTTCATCTACTGGAATTGTTTTCTTGAATTTGTACTGATTACTGCAAGCATCTTATGGTATTTGATGCTGTGTCAATAAAAAATGGCTTACTTACTTATGGCTTACTTACTTAATGAGGGTCACGATCAGTGAGGAACTCGAGGCAATAAAAGAATGGGCTTCAGCTAACAATCTCCGGCTGAACACGAATAAATCCAAAGAGATGCTGGTTGCCCGAAGATTAGAAACATCAATCTTGCCACCCCCGATCCAGGGCATAGAGCGAGTAACCGAGATGAAGGTCCTCGGCGTCATCCTTCGAGGCGATCTCCGGGCCACTTCGCATGTTGAGCGAGTCTTGGGATCGTGCACAGGATCCCTCCAAGCACTTAGGGTGCGGAGAGCCCATGGCCTATCTCCAGAGGCGCTGTTCACCGTTGCCAGGGCCACGACAGTCGCCCGCCTCCTCTACGCATCGCCCGCATGGTGGGGATTAACATCGGCAGATGATCGCTTGAAACTCGAACGCTTCCAGAGGAAAATGCAACGGATGCAGTTCCTCTCATCCGACATAGAGCCACTCACGGTGTTGGCGGAGGCCGCTGACGCGCGTTTGTTGAGAGCGGTAACAGTAAATGACGCGCACGTCTTCCGGAGACTCTTTCCGCCCACTGCTCAGCGCCATTACAACATGCGCCCCAGGTCTCACCCCTTCCAACTTCCCATAAAAGACGACAGAAATTTCATACGTAGAATTCTTTATAAAATTACAGTAGCATATACATACTCTAGTTTAGGCTCTCAATGAACGGTAACGAACCTTCTGCAACTGTACTCCATAAAATTATAATAGATTTGTCTGACTTTCTATTATGTAACTCACTGCGGTTTGAGAGAGAGAGAGAGACAGACAGACAGAGAGACAGAGACAGACAGACAGGCAGGCAGACAGACAGACAGACAGACAGAGAGAGAGAGAGAGAGAGAGAGAGAGAGAGAGAGAGAGAGAGAGAGCATTCTTAATTAACTAATCATGATATCCAATGTAGCCTTCCAGCGTTAATTTTCATTTGTTCGCATTTCAGATGTACGATCTTCCATTGGAGATGTTGGACATTATCTTACAAAAGTCCTATCTACACTGGACATTGAATTCACCAACAAAGCAGAGAGACGAAAACGTTATTACACCAGTCGACGTTCGCTTCAATCGAAGAATTACCAGAAAACGGTATATAAACTTGCAATTACAACTGCACACTACCTGGATGGTTTTGGGAATTTAGAAATATCACATATATGCTGTGAACAGTGGAAACAAGGAAATCAGATGAATTAAAATTTCAACGAAAGCATTTATGCTTTAAACTTTGTCAAACTTAAGAATGTGTACAGAATTTCTGTTAGCGCCGTACTGTATTGGATAAATAATAGGAACAGGCTACTGTTTTCAAGCTATAATGCTCGCTTGGGTCGGTTCTTAGGTTCCATTCCTGACAAGAGGCTGACTGATCGCAAACGATAATAATGATTAGTCGCGATGATCTAGGCTAATCATCAAGGTATATATATTCATAATTTAAACGAACGATTTCAGTAGCGCCATTATCATTTTGGCCAATACATTAGTCGATGGTCGCTTCGAGTGAATTCTCAATCAAAGGTCATAATTATGTCTTCCAGGTATTAGCCTACAGTAACTGTCAAACGTTTAGACCTCGATCACACGCTATTACTTGAATAAAACATTCTAATATAATCTGAAAACTTCCGAGCATCATTATCGTCACGCACATGGCTAGCTAGTTATACAGACATAATTTTGACCAACGACGATGGGGATGGTATCCGTGGTACATTATCCTCGAAGATAGAAAATTGGGCATTCTGATATCGTCAGCTAAAGAAAAGAATTACCCAAACTGAACAATATTTGGTTGTGTTATGGCCATTTTCTCTTGAGTTTCATTTGAAGTGACACTTTAATAGTTTTTGAATAGGTAAATCTGGTAAATTACATTAACTCAAGTCTTCTGAAAAGGCTGAAGTCCACGTTGAGCTAATTTACGTGTTTGGTATCCTTTTAAATTGCTAAATAAAATTACCATAATATCACACTATATGTGTAGACTTCCAGGGTTTCTATCAACAAAGCAGAGAGACGAAGAAGTTATCAGATCTCTAATATCAGTCGACGTTTGCTTCTATCGAAGAATTACCAGAAAACGGTTCAAGAAGGCAACCTGGCGTTACTTAAAAGGTCATAATTATGTCTTCCAAGTATTACTGTGAAACGTATTTACATTGATCACACGCTAGTACTTGGATAAAATATTCTAATATTCAGAGGCGTACGGAGCCGAAATGCCGCCCGGGTCGGCGGCCCAAAATGCCGCCCTTGGCCACTTAATTTTGGATATGCTATTTTCTCTAAGAGCTTGCAGTTTTCATGACGATCGTCGATCTTATTACATACGCCTACAATTTTATTTTATGAAGTTGATAGCTTGTCTGGATTTATCACTTTTCAATGCATTTTCTAATTATTCGTTTTAGCTATAGTCTACGTTTTCAGCTTACTGAAATCTATATTATAATAACACATTTTATTCATTCATTCATTACGAAGTTTTATATAGCGCCCCTTCAAGGTCACTACTCAGGAGCGCTCCCGACCAAATTATTGCATGAGTTGCGACTGTCGCTGACTCGCCGCTTCAGTTGCAGAGGTAGTAGGCCTGTAGAAATAAATATATCGGCGCATAGCTGCAGCACCACCTACTTTAGTTTTTTTATATTTTCTCTGCTGTTCAGCCCCAAATTTTCAGTGTTTTCAAAATTCAGCCCCGCTTAGTTCAGCCTCTTATACATTTTCATTCGCAATGAATAAATCACTGAAAATTGCGAGTGTCTGTAGTTGATACGAGTGGGTCGAGAGGAACTAGTAATTAATCTCACTCTTAAAGTTAGTATCTAATTAGTTATAGTTAAAAACTATTGTGCGAACCAAACGGAACCATCAAATGGAAATGAATGAATTAAAGACAGCCACCAATTTTTATTTACGAAAATATTACTATTTGAGATTTTTTTCAATTTGTTTGTGTCATAATTTCGCGGAGTAGCGTACAGTAATGATTGTGTCCGTTATATAAAAGGCAAGACAGCGTTGCTGCGCTGTATTCCTCAAAGATGACTAATAACCGTTATTCCGCTGTACAGTGACGGTGCAAACACGGCTTACTGTGCGCAGTAGAAGTTTTACATTAAATAACAATAAAAATCAAATTAAGCTATGCATTTTATTTACTGGATTATTTGGATTATGGATAATAATATAATATGATCATATTTAGTAAATATTACAAAGAAACTGCTTCCTTTTCTACAATTAGCCTATGTTCAGTGTTAGCGTAGACCTCTCAGTGTGATGTCGCCCCTAACGGAGGCCTAGGGGCGACATCGGAAGCCATGCCGACTTGACCAAAGTGACGCTTTCTGTCTTTCCTTCCTTCCTTATCTACATTTCTTTCTTTCTCTCCTACATTTTCATTTTTTTATCCAACGTCCAATCTCTTTTTAGTTTTCTTCAACCCTATTTTGCCGCCCCTGCACAAGTGCCGCCCGGGGCGGTTCGCGCACTCTGCCCCCCCCCCTTCGGTACGCCACTGCTAACAATTACCTGAAACCTTCAAGGTGTCATTATCGTTTTGCATATGGTTAGCTAATTATCAAGACATTTGATTGAGGGCATTATTAACCCTAGGGCTACCAGGGCTACCAAGCTTTTTTGTGACATCGGCTACCAAGGGGGGAGGGGGGTTGAGACGACACCCCCTGGATTTCGTGTTTGGTTTCACATATCATAACTTGTAATACAGCATTGGATTCAGCATTCATTTCTGCACAGAATGGTATATTTAGTTGTACATTATGTGAATGCACCTCGAAATTACATCACTTTTAACAACGGAACCCCCTTAATTAGCGATATTTTATATTATTGCGTACATTTTGTACTTTTTGGATACAGAAATATAAAATTATGTGTGTTTTGAAACTGATTTATGTATACAAGATACACATACATCCCTACATATGTTTATATACGTATAAATATACATCCGTACATATATATTATTATTTATTTTGATCACTTCCTGTATTCAAAAGACAAAGATCTAGGTATGCAAATGAAGCCCTACATTCCCTCTAAAGAATGGTGTATTTGTTTCTCTTCCGGGAATATAAATGAATACGCAACCGACAAAAAACTAAGGGGGAGTCCTTCCATTCAGACATTTTTCACGCATATTGCGCGTATTATTATTTATTTTGATCACTTCCGGTTTTCAAAAGACAAACATCTAAGTACGCAAATGAAGCCCTGCATTCCCTCTAAAGAATGGTATATTTGTTTCCCTTCCAGGAAGAAAAATGAGTACACTATAGACGAAAAACTAAGGGGGGTCGTATCAACCCCCCTGGTACCTTGGGTATATCGGGTGTAACTTTTGAATGGCATGAGATATCACAATGATGTTTACCTCAAAATGTGCGCAAAAGATCCTGCTACAGCTAACTAAATTATCAAAATTATATTCCACATGGAACAAGTTTTCTAAGCAAAAAACCTAGGGGGTCGTAATACCCCTCCTTGGTAGCCCGAGGGTTAAATGGTCGTGGATACAGTCACGCCCGACGTGAGCCTATACCTGGGACTAGAATCACTCCCGCCTCGCTATAATTGGTCGACCAGTGCATGTCACATGATTGTGTGTACCTGAAACGAACCGACCGACAAACATTCCCGTTTGCGGTGGAAGTTTGTTCACCGTGTTTTCTAAAGACGACACTAACCCTAACCTTGACCTTAAGAGACCCTCACGACGCCTAATCTGACCCTAAACGACCCTCACGACGTCAAATTTGACCCTAAACGACCCCACGAATCCTAACCTGGCCCTAACCGACCCTCAAGATGTCCGCCATATCAAAATTCTACGGGAAGACAACAATTTCACGTGACAGGCTTTAGCCAATAAAGCGACGGGCGTGAATGTAGTACTGGGATTCCGCTAATGCCTGGACCGTGAACGGATCCATTACGTTATTAAATACCTCATAAAAGCGTGACTTTCCTTAAATTATATACTATATTTAAAGAGTAAAGAGAGCGTCGATCATATAACTAGAAGAGTGATCACCGAATGAGTACCATCAAGAGCTAATGTGAGCACAATAGTCAGAGTCACTGGACTAAGTTGCATCGAAGATGACCAACGACGATGCAGATGGTACGCTATGCCTTACCATTCACTTATCCTCATGGATAGTAGAAAACTGAACATCCTGAAATCGCCCGAGAAGATCAGGCATTTTCACTGCCAATCGAAAAATAAAAGTCGCTCCGTTGCCAGGCGACCAGAAGTAGGAGGTAGACGAACTGATAAGGCGGTTTCCGTCTGGGGCGAAAAAACCCGGAAGGCGGAAGACAGGATGGACCTGGTTAGGAATTCTGGAAGAGTCCAGACTTTAGTTTGAAGTGAAAAACCTGAGCCATGCTATTGCTATTGAGCAATCTGGACCTGCTAAAACTGAAGAACTGTAACAATTTATCATAGCCCTATCCATCCCTATCACCTTCGTTTTGTCAATATTGATCAAAATTCCAAATTTCCGGCCAATCTCATCCAGCCGATCAATCTACCCTTGTAGCTCCGTCACTGACTCAGAGAACAAGACAATATCATCTGCGTATCTGAGATTGGAAATGTTCCTACCCCGATTTTTCTCCCTCCTTTGAAACCCTCCAATGTTTCTCTCATAACCATCTAAGCTATTTTGAGAGTGTACCTGCCATTCTAACTTTTGCCATTTTGTTTCTCAAATATTTTCTGTATTAAATTAATGAGATGTACTGGATCAAGGATGAAGTAAGATCAGCAATAAAGTCATTTGAATAACGTTCGCGTGAATAAGCCACACGAGGTGAATCTCACCCGGGATCTCACGGTTTTTCGAAAGAGGACGGAGTGAGTAGGTAACATTCTTTATAGGCGGCAGTAGACAACCTAGGACATGGCTGGAGTTGTGTAGCATAGAAGAGAACATGAAGGGATCATCTAACGTCACCTCGTCGGCAGGCAAAACTGGAGCCATTTTCCGTATTATTGCGTTAATACGCGCGCACTGACCAGCATTGGCGAAACCCAACCCTGCGGAGCAAGCGTGGAGGCGTGGCCTCCACATCATATAGAATCTTATAGATGCATCCCCTACTTGCAGGAATCAACTCCGACATTGGGACGTGCAATGCGTGCATCCTGTGGCGACATATTTCCGCATTGGTGATTCTAAGTTGTATAGGAAATGCGCAGTGTCTTCGTGAAGCACTACCGATTGCAGGCATCGAGTTTCGTCTCCAGATCAGCGTTTTCCAAACTGTGAGCCTATTTTTGCTGGGTCGCGAAAAGTTTCTGAAATGTGATTTAAAATATATAAAACTCAAGAAATGGGAAAGTGATAAAAATCAACAACGAAAAAAGGAAAATGTTAAAAATGTGAAGGCACAATATTACACGCATAAACGAAATTCTGGATTCGAAAAACGTCCACAGTGAAAACTTGGATAGGCAATCGGCCGCAGCTTAACGTTGCCATCTAACGACAACAGCTCGAGAAATATAAATGTAAATGTTCGCGTTTTACTGTAACGAGCATATGTCCTCGACACTGCTCATATTTCAATGAGTTGATCTGGTGAGATCCTTCACCACTGCTCGCTAGGGTGGCTCATCGGCAATGGTGAGAAAAAAATTCTTAAAAGTTGCAGCTCTCACCCCCTCTCATTCTGTTCCAAATAATTTAAAAAAAAGTATGACCAAGTTTTAGTTGATTCTGAATATGTTTAGAGGTGCCTCAACATGGTTGTAGTTAGAGAATAGGGATGTAATCTTCTTTCATAAATTGCCGGGAATGCTAATGTCATTCACCTGCCTGTATTGGTATCTGGAGCAGGCATTGATCAGTTACTTTCAGTTCCATACTTGCCAAATGGAACAGGAGAAATAACGGCCGCTGCAGTAGTTGCAGCTATCGAAGATTGGGGCTTGAAGTTAGGCATCTGTGGCATGACTTTCGACACCACATCGTGGAACACAGGTCTTAAATCAGGTACATGCACTATTCTGGAGGAGAAGTTGGACAAACGTCTGCTATTTTTTGCCTGTCGGCATCATATTCTTGAATGTCTGTTCACTGACATTAGCTCCTTCATCTGGACCATATTATGTTCAAACGTTTCCAATCCTCCTGGGCTGATATGGATCATGCTGCTTTCCATACAGGTTTAGAGGATATTGAAGTCACGAGAAATATCACACTAGACGAAAGACCTGAAGTTTTGAACTTTGTTGAACAATTACTTCAGGAAACTCAGCTACAAGAAGATTACCAGGAACTGCTCATTCTAGTCATCATAATTCTGGGAGTGATCCCTCCCAGTGGAATTCATTTCCGTGCTCCAGCTGGACTTCACTGAGCAAGATAGATGGGACACTTGTTATACAGATTCAAAATCTTCATGTTTGGTCGCATCCAGGCAGATGGTGGCCAGTTTAAGCTGGCAGCCAAAGAAGAATATGGTCTAATGTGAGCTTCTCTGGTTTGCTCATAGCAGGTGGATACATCCAAGCATGGTTTGCAGCGTTGATGCCAACTTTGGCTCCGAAAAATGACCTATTGTTCCTGGAAAGGTTACAGGAGTACTTCGCAATAAATAAGGTCTTATCTGATGGTGCAGTGCAGAAATAATTGGGGCACTTACGGAATCTGAATGTGAAAATGATATGCCTTGCAATGCTTGATCCGTCTGTCACTCTTGAAGTGAAACGAAGGTATGGTGAATGCAATGAAGAGTGGGTCTCATGGAAACAGCAGTCAACAGGCGATTCAGCAGAGTATTCAATTCTTCACAGCATTGAGCTTGCCCGTAGACTATCTTCAGATCGGTCCTGGCCAGTGGTGCTACAATTCTGAATTCAAACCAGTGCTGAAGTATTTCAAGGCAATGACAATCCTAAACGACACGGCGGAAAGAGATGTAATGTAATGTAACAAGACATTTATATAGCGCCACTTAGGAGTCTCACAGAAGCGCTCAACACGTGGCCATCAAACAGTTGAAAAAGTGCGTCTTTAAGAGTCGAGAGAAAACCATGTAACCACATGCAGCATTAGTGGCACGCACAGATGGCGGAAGAGTATTCCAGATCCGTGGCGCCGCAATCGAGAAGTCCCGACGAGCACGGGTGGTGGTTCGAAACGAAGGTACAATTAAGTCATTTCGCGAGGCAGACCGGAGAGCCCGCCGACCAGTTTGAGTGCCAACTGGAAGGCACAGTTCAGCAATGTAGTCCGGAGCAGTGCCAGTCGTAGCCTTGTAAACCAGCATAGCGATCTTGACATTAACACGATCAGCAATTGGAAGCCAGTGTAGCTCACGCCGCATGTAGTCGGATATGTGTGAATATTTCGGCAGGTCAGCCAGAAGTCTGGCTGCTGCATTCTGAACGAGCTGAAGTTGACGAATGCGGAACTCAGGGAGACCCAGGAGGACTCCATTACAGTAGTCAAGACGTGTGAGAACAAAAGAGTGTATTAGCACAGCCGCGGCGTTCAGCGAGAGCGTCCTCCGTATAACTCGGATCTGTCTGAGCTCGTAGTAACTTGCCCTTGAGATATGTGTCACTGATTCAGGAGTTTAAATCCTATCTGACCAGAAAGGAAGAACAAAAACAGTGTCTCCTTCAAATGGTTGCATGCTGAGATTATAAAGTTGTTTCAAGATTCTAGGAAACCCACAGTTGTGGCCGGACTGAAATGCTAGACATTAGCGTTTAAAGGTAGACAGTCTTTGTAATAATTATCTGTTTTAATGTTGAAGGTGATGTCCGACTTGAACTATTTTCAGAACTTTCTTTATTTATTCTTTAATTATCCGTTGAATACACAGTGTTACTGCTTTTGGTTAATAATTTATGCACTGCTAGACAGTAGATATTGTTAGACAATGAATATAATGTGTTCACTTTTTAGACTTAACCGGTAACACTAATAGCGGATTTGTAAGAATAGGACATTCCCATGTAAAACTACACTTGCCATGAGGCACCCCTAAACATCATCCTAAAAACCACAAACTTAACAGGAAATTTTATTTATTTATTTGGAACATTTTGAGAGGGTGAGAGTTAAAAAAAGATCAGAAATAATTTTTTCTGAGCCACCCTACTGCTCGCCCGTTTGAATGGACGCCAGTGGCGAAAATCATGGGGGGAAATTGAGGACTGGGGCTTAACTGCCCCCCCCCCCAAATGCAAAAATCCGGCCCACAGAAATCCCCCTCAAATTTATGTACAGATTTTCGCCTCTGATGGACGCCACGCCATTTAAGGTTCCCGTGCAAGAATCATGCTATCCCGAGATTTAAGTCTCTGAAATAAGCCAGCGTCGGGAAGGGAACCGCAATCCACGTGTTCTCTTTCACAGGTCTATGCAGTCTGCATTATACATGTACAAGAAAACAAGCAGCATATATTATGTCTTATATAAGCGAAGTTTCGTATCCAGCCGGAAGATATAGTTCAAAATTGCTCTTTGTAGGCTGCTCAAGCAGGTTTCCCTGTTTCATTGGCGGCTAATATTTCGTATAAAACGAACTGACACCCGTCAATAGTTTGCTTATTTGTTTTACTTTCCGGTAAAGTAGAAAAGATTTATTAGATTATTCAGAAATATAAATACCCAGGTACATGCTCTAAGTTCGTATCTTATGAGTCACAGTGCGTGAGAAATGGATGAGGTATATCCGATTTGGCACGTGACACCAGGGCCGTAGCGAGGCATGTGCCACCGATGCCACGGCACAGGGCGCAACTCAAGAGGGGGCGCAAATTTTGAGGCGGAATTATTTAATTATTAATAATTACTTGATCTTGAAATATGAAATATAGATAATAAATTAAATAAATGTAATAAAATTAAATAATACCAGTTTAACAAATGTGGCATAGACCAAAATTGGCGCAGAAGCCAAATATTTACGCGGAGAAAAGGGCGCAGCTGGTGTTCAAAATGTCCTCCTCGTTCACGGACACATGACCGTAGACGTGGACGCCACTGTTTGATGGCCCGGTCGATGATCGCGTGGTCAAACAGCTGCCACTCCTCAACCAGACGCGCCCTTAGATGATCGACGTCACGAATACGGGAACGATAAACGCGCTCCTGCAGTACACTCCAGATTTGGTAGTCAACTGGATTGAGGTCTGGACTGTTGGGTGGCCACATCTGCGGTGATATGAAGTCGGGTGTCTCCCGGTCATGTGTCCGTGAACGAGGAGGACATTTTGAACACCAGCTGTAGCTGAACTTCACTTTCTTATGTAATATGTAAGGGCCCATGTTGGAAACTTTAATTTGTCAGTGCTCCATTGCAAACGCTCATAAATATGATAAATTCACGAACATTTCCAAACGGCTTTAGGATCTCGTGTAGATATGGTCACTGTTGTTGTGTTTAAAATTTCAGGTAAATACTGATAGTTTTGACCGAGTTATGACACTTTTTGTTGTGTTCTACTTTTCATCCGGACACAGTGAAGAAAGTTAGCCTATACAGCGGCATGAGAAACAGGCAGAAGTGCTAAGGAGTATCGTAAGTGCTAAGACATAGAGTGATCCCCAGACCGATAATGTAAGTAGGCTACTGGGACGAGGAGCCCACTCAGAGCGGACACTTTTCTGTCGCCACCAAAGCCGGTCGTAGGCTCTAAGCTCGGCCGAGTAGCCTATCCGAAGAGCTGAAAGACAGCGTCTAGACGCTACACAAGTCACTGTAGAGGCCCCCGTAGGGGCGCACGCCTGCTTCATAAACCCCGTGTTGATTACACGATGGGCACCCATGGCGTATACGGTGGGACATCGAACCCGAGGGAAGTAGAATGCTTTCCGCCTGGAACTTGCCTAAACCTCCCTGTCCTCAAAGTCCCTTCAACAGCAAAATTAAATGTTAATAGAAGCACAGAAACTTCGTTTCTATTATCTTTAAAAGATAAAGCTTTCTATTATATATCCGCGATAACAAATTTGGTTGTTAGGCCTATTGGTAAAGTTGATATTTGAGGGGTGGGCGCTAGATTTACGCTTGGCACAGGGCGCAATTATAGCTTGCTACGGCCCTGCGTGACACATCTGGGCTTGTATGTTCTTTTTCGAGTTGAATCAACTTAATCACTTCTGCCTAGTGTCTAAGCAGAGGTTTCTATTTACTACGGACAAAAATGTTTCGCTGATGACATGTTGTGATCTATCAAAGTTCTGATGGCTATTCAAAAGTAGTTTGCGTATTTTTAGATTTCTATGGAAAAAACCGGAAAAGATCTGCAATCATCAGAATTAACAGAAATTATCTCATAGATAATATTCAACCAACTGGCGAATTAATCCAATCACTGTTATCTCTCAACTGCATAACGAAAGAACAAAGTCACTTCATTCAGCGACAACGTTCAAACCGAGCTAAGAACGCCGAACTTGTGCGAGTTGTGAGGTCCTTTGACGAGAAAAGGTTTTCAAATTTCGTGAAATGTCTTCGACAAACCAACCAGAAGACAGTAGCAAGGATCATTGAAAACGGAGGAGGTTTCAAGAATTAACTTTATCTAAAGGACTATTACTAACATTATCTGGTTAATAATAATAACTGAGATGCATTACGTGAAGATCGTTCCGAGACCTGAACTAGTTTCTATGATTAATTATGCCCAATCGTGTTAAGTATAATATGCACTAGACATTGTATAACTTATTATCACAACTCCACTATAAGTGATTAAAACTTGTGGAAATCTTCATATAAAAAGATCATAGGCCCCCTTAGGCTATAGGGTATTTTCAGAGCAAACTTAAATTCTCAAGGAAAGTTATAAGACAATTCTGACACTGGGTAATGGCCACTATGAAGAAAGTAATTTCCTAGTGGATGTTGAAGCAAACATAAGATAACGTGGATTCTCATGAAGTTCTATTCATAAATTGTTTTTAGATGGTTTCAGTATTAACTAAATAATTATGATAAACTTGAAACTGTTCGTACTGCTCCAATGCATTTCGTTGTCTTACATCTATTTGTCCCAGCCACCCAAAGAAAGTATCGAGGTTTTGCAGTGGTTAAATTCAACCGGATCTCGCCGGATCAGATCCGGAACCTCGGATTTGAGATCCCTTACCTAAGCTATTAGATCTACCACCTATGCGCTATCCGATAAAGAGACTAGCGAGTATCGGACATAGATCTAGATTCCTCAGAATCTGATAGGCTTAAGCTTTAGATTTGGAAACACACGAAGATCCGCCACCTCTGGGTGAGCAATTTAACCACTGGGTTTTGTGCATTTTTGCACACAGTACCACACTACTTAATTCTCTGCCATCGGGTTTCCTGGTCCCTGCTCTTTATCTTAACGTAGCCTACATCGCTGTCTGGTTCTACCCTGGCACTTACATTTTCACGCGAATTCACAAGTGCGAGCGTCATAAATGCCTGTTCATTTTAGTTGAAAAGCATGACCTGTTACGTATTTCGCTTAAATTAGACGAAACTCCGTATTGGTCACGTATCGACTACAACCCAAGGAATATTTTATATTTCATTTAATAACTTGATCAAAATTGCTGTTTAATTCAATGGCACTTAATTAAATTTACGTCCGATTAAGTAGTTCGGCATTTGAAATACGTCGTTTTTGCTTTTAGTTGTAATAAAAGTCAAAATGCAAACTCGTGGTGTAAGGTGTACGCCTACAACGTCTATGGAAAAACAGCTACGAGTACTTCATCGGAGAATCGAAGATCTTCGAAACAGAACCAGACCGTGGTCACATCAAACTGATAAACTCATCAGTCACCTGAAGGATGAAGGCATAGAAATCCTGAACTGTCATCTGGACAGACAGACTGCGGTCGTTTGGATCTGGTGTCTTTCACAAGTAGCCCTTGAATATATTCAGATGATGTACGAATCGAATCAACTGACAGATGTATTCTTTGAAACGATTCAACCATCCACTTCAAATATGGTCAACATTGATAGGATGCAATTCAAGAAGACCGTTGGCAAGTTTTTGTTAACACAATCATATAAGAAATTTAAGACATGTAATCAATTAATGAAATGATTAAGACAGTGCTGGTTAAGAAACTCAGCATGATGTTCAAACGGACGAGAGAAGGCCGTAAATTTTTCTTATAGAGAAAGAAACGTTATCTAACAATAGAAGGCTTTGGAAGGTGCAAACTTGCGATATTATTTTAATTGAATTGTGTTTATGATTAAAATAAAGACATTAGCCGAAGCCATACGGTGGTATGAGACGGAACGTATACAAATGGAATAAGTGGAAAAGGCACAGAGGCAACAAAAGATTGAAAAAATAAAAAAATGACAAACATGAGATATTCAGACATTAGTGATAGGGGCAGGTAGTCAAACGGAAAACAAGTAATTAAGGTGTGGCTAATGAGCATACAAATGTCACGTAATTAGACGGAAAATGATATTAAATTATAAGTTCGGTTGCAGTAAAAACCAGCTGCAGACAAACTCAGAACGATAGACGACAGACAATGAAAGAGAAACTGAGCAGCCAGTTAAAGAAATTTAAATAACAAAATATGCAAAGAAACAAACAGTAACAGATTTGACGATCTAGGTAAACAGCAGCACTCAATTCTAACTCCTAAATAATAATAGAATCATAATGAGCGTATAATATGATTATATTGTTAGTTATTAATGCAATACCCCGGGTAAGAATGTTGTTTAATTTTAGTTTTGAGTGAGAGGTATTGAAATAACAGTAATGCATAAACACTATTATCAAACAGAGGAATCAGTAATTGAAAACAAACTAAATATTAGCAGCCAATTATAACACAAGTAGTAATAAAAGAAAGATATTATTAAAAGTCAGTCATTTGCGCATCAATGATTTTTTACGGCGGCGGATTTTAAGAATTAATTAATCGATTAAATTCAAATAAAATTCGATTAATCTCGATTAAATTTAGGTGATTAATCGATTTGAATTATATTAAACAGTACCAGCCCTAATTATTTTGTTTTCTTGTTAGTCGTGTGTCAGATTTCCATCAACGTCACTCAGAGAATCGACGTAGGAAGAAATAAATTTGTGCGGGGATCACGTCCTTCTGCCCCAAATATAGTAAGTGAATTGGTGTGGGGAGTGACTAAATTGCGAAATGAAATATACGTCCTCTGTCGATCACGTCCTTCTGCTCCAAATATAATTCATGTCTTTGAGGATGAAAATCCATTTCGTCTTCAGAAGAATTTCAAATTAAAGAAAATTAATGATCCCGTTGACATTGGATCCAGTGAGAAGGAAAATTGTCTCTACGTCGCTGACTCACATGTGACATGCGTCTGGAAGATTAAAAAAAAAGATGACGAACACAAAATCATCAAATGGCTTGCCACTGATTATAAGCCAGTGACTCTGTCAGTATCCAATGATGGTCAGTTGTTGATGGTCAATGATTCATCGTCCATTCTGATGATCTACGGATCAGACGCTAAACTTATTCGATCCATTCAGTTACCAAGACACATTAAACCTCGTCATGCAGTGGAAACATCTATCGGGAATTTCATCATCCTTCACAGATGGGAGGCAAAAGAGGCACAGAGAGAGAGTTCTTCAAATTGGAGAAAGAGGGAGATTGGGTGGGGCATAAGTGAAGTGACCAAAGACGGACAGATGGTCATCCGTCGTTTTATTCCTTCAAATGAAACACAAGAACTGATTTACCCTTGGTATCTCTCAATCGATTCAGACGATAGAGTGTTTGTGGCTGACAGAGGGAATAGTAGAGTGATTCTCTTGGATTCCGACCTCAAATGGGATCGAATTGTTTGTCCAACAAAAGAAAAAGAAGAAACGAGGATCCGATTTCCATACAGATTGTGTTATGATGAAGAAAAGAAACAACTGATTGTCAGAGGACGAGATGGAGTTAGTGTTCACACTTTGAGTCGAAATTAGACTCACTTTGATGGATATCCAGTGAGCCTATGAAACAATGGAATCTGTTGATATATGAAACGATGGAAAGCAGACGACGCTGCTTGAACACATGGCACATCTGCAGTTATAGTAGTTTCAGTTTAACGACACTGTGTGATAACGAAGACCGTTAGCGTCGTCCTCCTCCTTCATCTAGGCTTGCGAGTTGCGACTGGCACTGACAAATTACGATCAGTGGCGAAGTTTCTTCTGTTTGCCAGTGGCGATAAGTTAGGCCTACTTATTATCCAGAGAAGCAAATGTCTTCGGTGTTTACACTTTACAGAGCTGTCTAATAATACGTTGCATATGAGACGGATGGAGACTTTAATTAATTAGGCCTAATGAAACTTCGTCCCAGCGTTCTTTGAAAATGTAGGCTTGAACGGCCATTCAACACTGGTCCGTTGTGATCTACATACTAATCGACATTGCGCTCTATATATATTGCATGTCTGTGATTTCTCTAAAGTGGAAGTTTCAAATATTTTGGAAAATGTGAGTCAAACTGTTTCTTCGCATAGGCCTATATTTATGTCTGTTGAATAGAATCATATATTATTCAGATAAATCTATAAATGGAACAGTGGATTTTTTCATAATTCGGAAGAGTTTTCAAGG
Source organism: Aporrectodea caliginosa (assembly GCA_020284085.1). Taxonomy (NCBI): domain Eukaryota; kingdom Metazoa; phylum Annelida; class Clitellata; order Crassiclitellata; family Lumbricidae; genus Aporrectodea; species Aporrectodea caliginosa. The sequence goes on from JACEVL010000186.1 coordinate 1,080,244, forward strand.
GATATTTGTTTGTCAGAATCTGTTGATATATATGAAACGATGGAATAAGTCTTCAGGAGATCTTTTTCCTGGTGTGTTCGGCTGGCGGCCACGACGACATCATCCCACAGCAGGTAAAGAACCTCGCGGCTGTTGGAGTTCTTGATAACATCGGTCAACATCTGCATGACCCTGTAAATCTGCTTGTGAAGGTAGTTCGACTTGAAAAAAGTTAATCAATCAATGATCAATCAATCAATCAATCAATCAATCCTTTCATTGTTTCCAGAGAATTATTATAGTTTACAAGTTGTGATCCAGAATAATCATTAATTACCGAGCATACGTTTGGAAATTTAAAACAGACAGATCACATGATTATCTTATTAACTGTTGAGGGAAACAATCGGGTACCCAGAAGGGACTGAAGTCCCGCTAAGTTAGTGATACCCGTGTACCATGTTAGCAGAGGGATGACGGTTGAGTAGGCCATACACAAATAGCATTGTCGGTAAAAAAAATAAGAATAACTAGCTTAACTAACAACACTTAACTAGGTCACTTAACTAATTATGGCAGTACAACGAATAACCATATTTAGATAACGCATTGACTATAATAGTCAAGGAGGTAGGCTCTGACCTCTTTTTAAATAGGACAAGATTCGGAAGAGTTCGCAGTGACTTCGGTAGGTTATTCTACGCAGGAGGTAAAATAGGTTCCTTCAAAGTTATCGAGAGATCTTGTATAGTGAGAATGAGTATCAGAGATCTTAGAGAAGTAGCAACTGAAGATTGGGGGAAGAGATTTGTTGGCGAAGCGATACATAAATTCACAGAGTTGCAATTTATTTATCTGAGAGATAGTATATATTCGTAGTGTACTATATCTACTTGCAGTGTTAGTTATCAATGATCGCCCCGCAATAATACGTACAACTCATCTCTGTAATATAGATAGCCTATTCAGTCTATTATAGTTGTAATATTACAACTAGAAGCATAACCCCTATGTATGGGATACTATATAAGATTACACTTCAGTGGCAGAGTACAATGTTAAATATGGTTGTACTCTGCCACTGAAGTGTAATCTTATATAGTATCCCATACATAGGGGTTATGCTTCTTTAGTTGTAATATTACAACTATAATAGTGGAGTGACCGAATTGAAAACCATGTTGATTGGGATATAAAATATTCATTTTGTCAACATAGGTATATAAACGTAGGTACATTGATTTGTCAAGAATCTTGCAAAATAGGGAAGGATAGAAATATGCTATAATTAGTGACATCCTTGCTATTACCTTGTTTATTGACCGGTACAACTTTTGCCATCTTTCAGGAATAGGGTACAACACCAGTGAGAAAAGAAGAGTTCATAGCATTCGATAATGGAGCAGCTACATAATCAATGATCCTACTAGCAACAGTCGGGTCAATGTCGTCAAGTGCTGAAGAATGGGTAGTACGAATAGAGGCTGTTAAAGAAATAATGGATAATGGAGTGATCCGTGCACAGGATAAACTTAGCAGCTCTGAGCAAGAAGGGTGGAGGCGTAGGCCTACGACCAACAGTGGTGGAATACACGTGGTGCAGACTGGCGTCGAAATGAGCGAATTCCTACGAGGTGGCTATGCTATCTGATCGGTTTAACTCTATTCAACTTGCGCTAGGTATTTTGGGAGTAGGGTTGACAGACATACGGCTAAAGGATAACAGGTCCTAATTTTCTTTCCTCATATCCTCTATCCGACCTTCTTGTTCCATATGATGAATGTTTCTTGAAAGAAGTTATATGCGTATGCTATTAGCAACGGGGATTTGCTGTGGAGAGTTGACTCTTCAGAGAATCCTGTGCGTAATCAAGAAGGTGAAATTATTGCTTAAATAAGTACTTTGCAGCAATATGATAACAGCCGAGATAATGCTTTGAGTTTTATGGTTCAAAAGTATTAGTGTGATTTCTTAACATCGCTGAAATTACAATGCACTATATTAAGTTAACTGCACTCATGTAATTTGTTCGAAATACATATTGTTAGTTTCTTGTAATAACCTACATCAGGTTAGAATGTCGGACTTGGCTCCAAAAAGAAGGCAAGACTCAAGGAAAACGCGTCTATATTTTAGATAAATGTTGGAAAGTAACTGGCGTATATTTTTAGGTAATATCATTGGCTCACCGCAACAAAACATCCTTCTTGTCTAAAAAGCGCCTACTACTTTGCGCTGCGTATACAACATGTACATTTGTGATTGTAATCGCAAACTCCGCATTTCTGAAGCGCTTTTTAAAGCTAAGCGCAAAGCACTGCAGATTATGAACGAGCGTTGCCTCATATCAGAGGGTTTGCCCAGAGATCGATGTCCAGTGGAGGTCAGAGTCCGGTTGCCATAGAGAGCAGAGAGAGTAGGCAGAGTGGCTGTTACGGTGGGTTTCGTTGAGAACGAGAGATAGCTTTCAAAGGCACAGGATCGGATGGATTAAGGTAGAAATTCTTGAGTAGTTGAGAACTCAATTTGAAGTAGAAAGCCTGTGAGATGATGAGTAGAGCAACCTGAGAGAGATGACGGTGAGTGAGTGGTGGTATTTATGGAGGAACTGAGAATAGGCCTACATGGAATCCAGGAGGTGTTCGTTTCAGAGTTGAGGTGCAGACCGTGCAGTGTGGGTCCTGTGGGATATGGATCAGTTGTAGAGCTTGAAGCGAGTAGTGACTGAGAATGGGAGAGATTGAGATGTGAGATGGATCGGCTATAGCTAGACCTGGGAGTCGAACGCAATAATTCGACTGGAGTCGAGTTGGTCAACCCAAGTCGAGTCGAGTCGTTTCTGCTTAGCGCAACTGACCCCAAGTGGAATTTGTACAGAAAGTCACAAGTCGAGTTAAACTGACTTGAGACACAAGCAAGTCTAAATTTATCTCGTCACACTAATGATTGTGAGCCCAGGGCAGCATTCAAGCAGTGCTGCAGTGTTTTGCAAATATGAATGAAGCATAGTCCTATCAGTTTTAACTTCTACGGTCTACCGCGTACTTGACTGCGATATTATTTTTGTATAGCCGACACCGGCTGGGCTGAACAGTTACTTACTATTTTTGTCGGTGTTGTTCCCACTGCCGACTTATTTATTTGTTCATTTATTTGGTTTTTATTATAGTTTGTCCTTCTGTATTAAAACGTTTGGAGCTCGTACTAATCAATCGATTGTTTGGCGCTATTACTTTGGTGGACTGCATCAGTCGTATGTGCAGACGGAAAAACTGTTGTATGGGACAATGATCGACTTTATTATCGGTGAGTAGTAGGCCTAATTGTGGAAAACTCGAAGTTTTCACAATAGAGATGAACTGAATTGAAAATACTGTAGTATACATATAGACCGAACTGTCCTTAACCATTACAGAAGAATTCGTGATGCAAGTGTCGCAACTTCTGCCGTTTGGCGCACCTAAAAGCGATCCGGAATCTCGTATAGTAGCGCCGCGTCAGAGGACATTAAACAACAGGCTGTGTCGGAGAGAGTCGTGTAAATGGCCAACAACTTGAGAATTTCAAAAACTAAAGCTGGGCCGCTGTAATGGTCAGCAGGGCCGGATTAAGACTTTCGGAGGCCCTAAGCCAAGACCCGGTTTAAGACATCCGGGGGCCGCCCAACCCCAAACATGGACGTTCGGAGGAGGGAAGGGAGCACTTGCGCCCCACGGATTTTGCAACTACTTAAAAAAATTACTTATTATCTTGGTTTTTAACAATGAATGGCTATGATATTTTCAACAGTTTTATTTATTTTTTATCTAAACTAGTCAAGATAACCTGAAAAACTTAAAATATATTTTAAAAATGAAACTTTTAACAGTTTTATGTTTGATACAAGCGTTCAGAAATAGCTGAAAACGGATCCCAAAACGATAACAACTGGCTCCATATCATGCCAAATGCTTTCGTTGCCTTTCAAAAGCATTGGCAGCTATTGGGATCTTCGCCATACCATTAGACTAATTGCGGAAGCGAGAAATGACGGTGATGTGATAGGTTGCTTTCGGCACCCTGGTTTGTCCCCGTCCAAACGATTCAAAACTATGATCCCCTAAAAAGAATTCTTTGCCCCCCAAAAAATTCCTGTGGACGCCCGTGATTATGTTCCGTTATACTAAATTTAGACAATTTCAGAATGTTCACCAGCTTGCGACCGGTAACCGTGTCAACAATGTGTCAATATAGTCGACCCAGAGTGGGAAATATTAGAGTTTCTCTTTGAGCCTCTGACGTCTGCCGTCAGTCGCTATGGGCCCCTGTACAGACTGAGAGTGTGAATCTGCAACTAGGGTCAGTATTCAGTAAGTAGTAACTAAAACTTACTAGCGCTAAATTATTTTAAATTATTTTAAATTATTTTAAATTATACAAAATTAGGAATGTGCTACAACAATTTGATTAATTTTTCCGGACTTTGGGAGCCCCAAAATCTAGCTGGGCCCTAAGCCATGGCTTATCGGGCTTATGGGTTAATCCGGCACTGATGGTCAGCGATTGGGCTACATTAGGAGAAAATAAGCTTAAGTGTGTAAAGCGGATTAGCCATTCCAAAATGACCGATGTAAAACACTGTTCCGCTAATTTCGATTATTTTCTCTGGTTTCGTAATGTAAAGGAATCTAACAAAAGGAACGTTTGAAGCGGAGACACAGAAGTCGTATCTGTCTTGCCAAAAGGTTTGCCAAACAGATTATAGGCCTACGTGTGTTGTCTGTCGACCATGAAAACGAAAGGGAAAGTCTGCGTCGTCGTTCAGTGGAATTCTTTGTGTGTGAAACGCAATGAAAACGGAATAAAAGATAATTATCTAGTCAAAAGCACGGCATTCTTGTCAACAAGTGAAGGAGGAGATAACTATTATGTATTCTTAACGGGTTTGTGGAAATATCTGTGGAGGAAGAGAAAAGGAATCTGTCGTCTATTTAAATAACAGAATTCTTATCTCTGCCCAATAGTTATTTATAGCGTCTGATGGAGTACAGGGACATTTCCCAGCGTCAGTGTTGTTGTTGTATGTGGTCAAGGCCAGATATATACGGCATTAGTATGGTCAAAAAAATTAAAAGTTGTAAATGCATTGCTCCACACGGCTGCCCTTGTTACACATGAAAATACGAGTCTGTATGCAAAATTGTGGAAAGATTCGATTATATTAAATTTTAGAGGTCGCTATGTTTTCGACTTTTTGCTATAATATAGCAACAAGTCGAAAACATAGCGACCTCTAAATATAATCGAATATTTCATTAATTTAAAATACATGTTTTTGACAAGTTCAAACTATAGTATAGTTTGAACTTGTCAAAAACATGTATAATTTTGATTTTTTTTCTAATCAGTTATGATATTTTTTCAAGTCAGTTATGATATTTTTTCAAGTCAGTTTGATTTGAATTTTGAACAATAAACAGCCCCAATTAGAAATATATACTGCAGTGTTACTGCTTAGTCAGGCTGCATTAAGTTTGTACTGAAATATAGTTTGGATAATTAAATTAAAGAAGTTATCCAGTCTGCATAAATCCCGTCATTGAAGTGCTGGAAACCCGCAACCCACTATTATTTCATTTTGCCTTCGTTGGAACAGAAAATTTTGGCCCATGACTGGAGACAAGTTGCAGCAAGTATTGTTTCTGTGACTCATCCTTAGTAGGCCTACATCATTGTAAGAATGGATCAGAGCCACTCCACGTTCTGCGCAGTCATTGACGACCATCAACAGTTTGACATTTGCCTTCGTCGATTGGAAAAGAGTCCAGTGGTCAGAGAGCAGAAGGTTTCGATAAGAAGGCTTTGATTTGCTCTTGATTCTGCGTAGTAAGAAGATCAAACAGTTTTACAGATCTCCTAGTGACATACGCTTCCGGTGGAGTCTGTTGGTCGAAGGATTTCCTGTCCAGTCGCTTCATGGATAGCGGATTAGGTGGATGAGTAAGATTGTATTACCAGAGCAGCCTCGATGTCTTCAATGACACACTCATCAAAGAAAGAAGAGAACAGAGGATTGCCTTTAGGTATGGGATTACGCATCGCCACGAGCATCCTAAGGCGAGTTTCTACATTTGCGTCTCCTCAATAGACAGACGGAGACAGACTGAATGCAGATCGAATCCAATCGAATTGATCTCATAATTCGCTGCTAAATCTTGCAAGGAGACAGAAGGAAACGGATGATAAATTATTAACGGTCATAACGGAACTCATGAATCAACAGTTAGGCATAGATAGGATTCTGTCAGCGATGGCTTCTCCGTTGGCAGAGAAGTGAGGTAGTATTCATGGCCTAATTGATAATGTGGATCCGATAAAAGGAACGAACAATGAGATGTCTTTCGTTGGTTGATTGGTGGATCCAAACTATTCTTGGCTGATAGTTGTCGTTGATCAAACAACGTCGCCTGAACTACTCGACCACTAATTCTTGTCGTTGTAAAATTGGAGACTGTCTGCGGTTTCTTCGTAGGTTCTACCACCATTTCAACTTCAGTGGGGACGGACGACGCGAGTTTGTACAGTAGTACTATAGGATAGTACGCATGCATTGCTATTTGCTAAGTTATGGAATGACGTTAGTAGCCAAATAATTATGAAACAGTATTAAAATGTGTCATTATAACATGCCATTCAATGCAACCAGTCCGCAGTCCGCCAGAGATTCTTCTGTTAACCCATTAAAGCTTTTCAAAACTGTTAATACACAAACACAAACAGCATAAAATAGGTAGGATAAACTTTGAGCAAATTTATTAATCAGATGCTGAGGTCTCATTACTTATTAGTATATAAAATTAATGCTTGCCAGGCAAAACTGCTTTGACATTTTTAATATTATTGTCAGCCATACGTAGCCCTCGGATTCGCCAACAGAAGCGTTAGCGACTGACTTGGAGAGTTAGCGGCTGACTTAACGACTTGATATCGACTTCTCGGACAATCAGGTACGTCTATTGGTTATCTAATAATAAAATGCATTTTACGGCGTATAGTAGGCCGAATCCTTACCGTTAGTTTCCGCGTGCATTAGACGGGATCCATGATGGCAAATGGGCTTAAATCGGTTCTATTATACGGATCCAATAATTATGGCATAATGGGAACATGGGTCCTATAGGAGCTCCGCTTCATGTTGGCATGATGACACGGGACAGACCGATGACTGTGAAATGTCAAGGTGAATAATTATGAAAGGTGACAGGCGCATTTGAGTATTTATAAAAGGAATATGACATGCGACCAAAATTCACAGGTAGCATAGTTCGCAAAAATGGGCCCAAACACCGGATTTCTCTCGAAAGCGCAAATGACCGTCTATTTTCCCTAATTTTACAAACACATTATCAATTTCTCCGGCTTCATCTTCAGTTCTATCGCTGATTCAAGACACTGAAACCAGCGTATTTTCAACACGACTTTGCATCGAAGAGATGCCTTTTCTCTATTAAAGAAGTGCGTGACGTTATGTAACGTGACAGAAGAATAATGATTGTTGGTAGTAAGTCTAAATATTTTCCTTGGAAGTAAGTGTATAGCTAGTAAAGTAAGTAAGTAGTATTAGGTAGGCAGTAAGTTAGTAAGTAAATTACCGCAAGCGACTTTGTTCCCTCAATATATATTGAGGGAACAAAGTCGCTTGCAGTCGAGAACATAGCGACTGGTTCCGACTTGAGGGCTCAGCGGCGACGTCGGCGGGGACTGGGTCGCAAACGATAGCTTAGCGACTGGCGGCGGCTCCGGGGACTAGCCGTACGTAATCGTTATTATCATGTCAGAAGTCGACTTTAAGTAGAAAGTTGACTGTAGGCCTATTTCTTGTATTTCTGCCAAGTAGGATCGTGTCGTTTAGGCTCAAAATCGTCGACTTCAAGTCACTTTAGGGTCAAATGAGGTCGACAAAAATAACTCCCAGACCTATTTGTACATAATAGTAAATCCGAAACTGCAGAACACGTCGCGGTGGCCACACGGTGATGGTTGTAAATGAAAATGAACATTTGTTTCTATAGCAACCACATGGCCACAAGCTCCTCAATGACATCTTGAACAACCGTGTTGCTCGTATGCTTCTCTGGTGTTGTCTCATTGCGTTGTCTCCCAGTTCGCAGTGCATCGTAGCCAGGGGTTGTCGTAGCGCGGGGAACTGCAGGTTGTTGTCGATTCTGCATCGGTCGAGACGACATTTCACTTGAGGCACGCGTTGACAGGATTCGAACCTGTTTCGGATGGTTGCTGGTTCCGGTGTCTCTTTCTTGGCGATCGGTGGAAAGAGGCCGAGCAGGCAGGAATCGTTCCTGAGTGTCGGGTTCGACTCGTCCATCTGGGTTGCGATGGTGAGCTGTGGCAGCGCTCACCGGTGACCGGAAGTAGTTGATCGTGCTAGGGATCGGTCGCGGACGACGTTGACCACCGGTTGACCATGACGACATGACGTAGGTCGGTGCAGAGACGAATGGCGCAGAAAAGGTCGACAAGCAGCGGCTTGACGAATTCGTGACGCGAAGATCAGAAACGCTCGACGAATGAGATTTTATGGGACTGGGATGTGCACCTGGGTCGAAGGAACCGTAGCGAGTGAAGCGAAGCGAAGACCCGGATGTAGACGAGAGGAGGATGGGTTGGTCCTCCCTCATCAGGTCTTGGTCCTGTTGTGCATCTGAAACTAGATACTCATCGTTAGACTCTGGTCGGTCAACAAGAAAATCTAAATATTGCCTAGTTTGTTCCAACATGTGAGGAGAATTATTTAAACTCCTATCAACTGAACTAGAACTTCTTATTGATCTATTTAGCACATCATCAGCATCATCCTCATTGTCATCATCATCATCACCATCATCATCATCATCATGATGCTTCAAACCAGTCTCTTGATTATCAAGTTTCACCAATAAATCATCTTCAAAATCACACACTGATTCTAAATCTTTTTCTCCTAAATCCATAACATTATGCAATTCTAAATTCTTAGAAGCATCTTCGTTTGGTTCAAAGAAAGCGCCATAATCTTCCCAACGGTCTATGTCAGTAGTTTCAGGTTCTCGTACCGGAAATCGAACCCCGATTCTGGTGCCACGTGTCGCGTCCTGCCCTTCCTCTGAGGTGCAGTAGCGCTCCTGTAGAGGGACATCCGGTCGAGGGCTTACAAGATCTGAACCTGACACAGACCTGCGCTTTACTACTAGGGACCTAGTCTTAATTACTGCAGGCAATGCATAAGACTTTGGCGCCTTTGACATTAATCTGGCGCTGCGACGGGGCAGGGCGGCATCAGTCAGTTTGGCGGGCGCGCCAACTACTACATCTGAGCGGGCTCCAGGTACCAGGCCGTGAATATTGTCCGCGCCTTCTTCTGAAGGCTTTGCCAAGGGAAGCAACCCTGCAGGATTCGAACCCTCTACAGCAAGTATTTCATTAGCATTTAACTGCCGCTCAGACTGTAGGTAGCGTACAAGATGCTCCAACTGACTAGCCTGCTCTACTTGGCGCTCTATCATTTGCTGGAAAAGGGCACTTAATTCAGATAATTTCTGTTCTGTATTAATTGACTCCGACATGTTGATTTCAAGTGTGATATTGGCAAAATCAGATTAGAAGTTCAATTACATATACCAATCAGTACAGTTATCATTTGCAAATAAATCGTCTTGCTGATAAGAATTACCAGTGAAAACCTAAATAAAGATTAATCATCAACAGTGTTCTATGACTTAAAGACATTCATGACAAACAGTTGAAACTAAGCGCGACAAATCACATACTAGCTATCATAAATTTTACACTGCACTAACCCAGCGTACAAGAATAAACTTCGGTAGAGTCGAATACCAACGAGATTTCAACTCGCAACCTTTCTACTACAGCAGGATTCACCAAATCACCCACTAAGCCACTTTGGCGGTCAAACCATCAGTCGACGTGTCGAAACCGGACGACGTGTTGACTCTCGAACGGAATCTGCCCGACTGACTCACGATTAAGCGCGTCAGTCAATAAAGGACCCGGATCAGCGGGAAAGGTTGGCGCCAATTAAAGCCAATAAGCGTCGAACGCGCGAGTGCAGGGCCCAATGGCAACGCTGTAAAAGGGCGTTGACCACAGAGTATCTGTAAAGATGGAGTCATCTCTACTAAGAGTGATCGCCAGAGGGCAGGAGGGAAGGTGCATCAGACGAACTATAAATGATAGTTCGCCACAATCCGAGTGCAGTTATCATTCGAATCAGATCTGCTGTAAATGATGTAAAGTAGCGACCGAAGGACCGAACAATTAGTGACACCGAAGTGGATGGACGCTGAATAAGAACAAAGAGCTAAACCTTCAGTGTCTTGCCGAAAACTCGCATAGTGAGTGTGGCAGAACCTCTCAGTGATAATTGGCACTCATCATTTAGCTTGAACAAACCAATCTTTATCCTGAGGAGTTACTCCGCCATCTCTTGTGGAAAGTCTCGAATGTTCGACAAGACACTGAAGGCACGGCTCTTTGTTCAAAAGAGTAAATCCTCCATCTTGGAAAAAAAACTCGGACACTATTGTTGCTACCATAAATCGATTCCCGGACCATTTGAAATATTGAAATGGACACTTCATTTTGTCAATATTGTTTACTTATCAGCTGACACATACATATTTTGTGTTTTGGCGGCCATATCTGCCGCCATCTTGGAAAGTAACAGTCGCAGACTATCATCACTACCACAAATCGATAGTCCTGGACCACTAAAATATATATTCGTGAGGAATTCGACACTTAATTTGTTATTCTAGGTTACTTATCATCAAAGATATGCATATTTTTGTGTTTTGGAGCGATATTGACCGCCATCTTGGAAATTAAACTCTCAAAAATTATTGCAACAATTAAAATTCAATTCCACAGTAGATTCAACTCTTTATTTCTGATTGCAGCTTACTTATGAGTTGATATCTTTTAAAAATACATCTTCACTATGAACGAAAAAGTAACGACGTCGACGACGAATTGGGGTAAATTTTTATTCCTTTAACACTTTGGACTCGAAAAATGTTCTGAGCATTGTGGTAGTTTTAGTATGAGAATACGTCATGGACCGAAACTTGTAAAAACATGGTACATCAAATTATACGTACCAACAGTTCATCCGCAATCAACGTCCAAACACCGCTGAGGTAATTATTTACCCCGCTTCGTCCTACGGAGGTTTAGTTAAAGACTATTCGTGGTTAACTCGTTGACGAGATGAATTTAATGTCAGCTCTCCGTTGTTTTCCCACTAAACCGTCGGTTAGCGAATTCCTCTTCTTCTCCATTCGTTCCTCTTAGCTTCTCTCACCTCCACTTGACAATAATATTATCCATCTGTATCCCAAACACTCTTCAATCAGTGGACCCATTTGTCTGTCATGCCCGTCTCCCTCTCTCTCCCTCTGCCGCTGCCTGTGTCGCTGTCTCTGTCTGTCTGTCTGTCTCTGTCTGTCTGTCTGTCTGTCTCTCTCTCTCTCTCTCTCTCTCATTTACGACAGACGTGACCTGTCGTGTATGTCCTTGATCTTTGCTATAGGTGTTTAGGCCTATCATCATCGTCGATTGCCCATATTCTACAACATTGGCCGAATTTACACTTTGTCAACCAATAATATTCGTTTAATAGAAATCATGTCGGTTGTCACACCGCATACTGGAACATCAGACTATTATACAGGGCTTTAAAATGAAATTATTTTAATCCTTATTCTTATTAGGTGGTGCAAAGTTGTGTGTCCGAGGGCTCAGTTATAGTGGGGCTTTACCAAGGGGGGAACAGTCCGCGCAGAACACGACTTTCATTGCTGATGACAGCTGTCGGGAGCCGCTATTCAGCCTCTTTCGCTATGTGGTCTACACTTGGAAAGTCCATTCGAATATATCCAGCCTTTCGGATCCTGGTCATTTGCCTCTCAAGTCTTTCTAGTTCATTGGCCGTTGTATATCCCCACCAAGCAGGGGCAGAGTACATTATGCGGTCGACTCCTGTAGCTCTAGTAACCTCATGTAGTGCATCAGATGGTAGACCATGCGTACGATGGACTCGCGGGGCATGCAGAGATCCAGAGCTTGATACCAGAATCTCTTCTACATATTGCGAAACTTTGAGATCAGACTGTAGGGTGACCCCAGGATCTTCATTGAGGAAACTCTGCTCAGTCCAGTGAGAGCTGCCGTGTGGGTAACATCTCGTCTCCGTTGTATGATCATTTGCCTTTTGGAAGACTCAATTATTCTAGACTAGCTATTGTGTAGCCGCTGTAGCGGTAAATCAAATCTAGGTTAAGGTATTCTATGGGTATTACAAGTGTTATCCATTGGCAGAAACCTTTGTTGACAGCATCCTAGTCTGACATAAGCGTCATTTGAGGAAATAAACCCATGGAATCGAGAGGTCGTAAACGGACAGCAGCAAAGATTTTGAAGGACATTTTTACGGGTTCGTCTCTGTCTTCAGATTCAGAAATTGATGAATCAGAATTTAAATTTGATAGTTTAGACAGCGATTACGTCGCATACAGCAGCAGCAGCGATAACAGGAGAGGTGCGGACTCCGAAAACGAAAATGAAAGTGCTACTAAAATATTTGTGCTAAGTGGTGACAATGAGGATTATTACGAACATTTTTTCTTTATTTTACTGTTGAATTACTGTTACAACGAGAAAAAAGTGTTCAGTATGAAGAAAATTGAGTTGCTGAAATGTTAAGCATCATCATACAAGGGCGTTTGTTTCAGTTAAATTAATACCGGTACCGGTTGATGAAACAAATAGGCTATTCCGCCATTAAGAAGTTAAGAGATTGCTAATGGTCGTTCAACTCTATCCAGGACAATCCTTTCGACATTTGAATCAATCAACTCAAAAGTGACAGTGCAGTTGATTGAAAATATATTTGCCTGTCACTTCTGTTTGCCGACTAATGTCATGTGTTACGATTTTTCCTATTTCTCGGCGAACATAGCAGAACATAGGCTATATAGTTTCAACACTGTTGCGGTTGGTTGTCAGTATAGACCAAGTAGCTAACTGTTTTCTTCAAAATCCGTTTACAGACGAATAATTAAACGAGTTTATATATTCAATTAGTTAGTCTACCTCAGGAAACGACTTCATTATACCTAATGCTTGGAACATAGGAAAATGTAAAGCGCATTTTTAATGAAAGCGTTTTAATATTATTTATTATTTCTTTCTTCTAATATCTAAGTATTTTCACTGTTTTATTTTCAAAGAACAACATCAAAGACGGCTAAATGAAACAGATGAACGGAATGAAGCTCCTTCTTGTACAACGGTTAGATTGTGCACTACTTTGTCTCAATAATTAATTAGCAACAACTCTAACGACATCATAAACACTTTGGCGACATCCTGACTTGAAGTGACCATAGCCTGAAACCGTGCGCCTTAGGATAATAATTGGTGCCTTGTGCCTTAGATAGCGACGCTTTGCAAGCTGCTGGCCATGATCTTTGTTTGGCTGTGCCACAGTGATTTTCAACATAGAGGTACTTAGGGTTTATTTGGACGAAATAGGCCTAATCATAAAAATTATTTGTTGAGTTTAACTATCATGATACATTTAAAAAGCAATTGTGAATTGAAATCGCATTTTTCTTTAGCTTTCACCGTTTCAGTGACGGTGCAAATACCAATAATTCCACGTTTTATGACTTACTGTATGCATGTAGCCTACATGTCTGGTTATTTGAGGATTTTACGAGCTAAACATGGCTATCTAATAGGTGCTTGAAAATGCTCCTGAGGTTGATGTGCAATAGGGTTCGTAGTTTTAAAGGAAGAGTAACTCAGAAACATGGTGGAATGCTCGATGTGCTCGCAATGTGCTAGTACAAGAGCATGGAACAACCAGGTTTCCCACGGGCCGCTGAACTTAACAATCGTCGATCTTGGCTGGAGACAAGAACGCATAGCTCCCTTATGTATTCTGGATCCAATCCAAAGTCTTCCCACTAGGTCAATTGATTAAATGTTGCGTCATTTTCACTGTAGACGTGTAATCAAACACGTAAGTCTTGGGTTTAAATTACGTAGTAAGACGTCATACATACCTTCAGTTAAAAGAATACGATCCATAGGAGCGAAACTTAATGTTCCACAGTTGTTCAATATTTACTGTTTTGTATTTAAATATCAATTTAGACTTTCTGTACGTAGACAAGTTTTTGAAAGCAGTTATCGCCTCCGGAGTCAACACATTGCTACATGGTTTCGATAATTGGAAGTTACATTGATGAAAGACTTAGGCCTACTCGTCGGTTTTATTGAGTCAGCGTCGTCGAGTATAAGTTTCTTGGCAAGTAATGTGTATTACGGCACTTTAAAAAAATGCTGCATGCCTTCCTGATTAATGGAAATGAGCTATAACCTACCCTGCCGGATATTCTTTTTCGCTGTTGTTAAGGTTTTCGCTTTTATTTTATTTTCATAGTGTTTTGAATTGAGTTAATCATTTACTCTGTACTACAGAGCTCGAGGGTACGCGTACCCAAAAGATACGTTAAAATACGTACGTACCTTTCAAAAAATAGAATACGCGTATGGCACGTATCATACACGAAAATTGTATTTGTGGTTTACTCGGCGACCCATAGCCTACGTATAACCTGACATTAGTGCATTAAGTGCAATGTATGCTGGATAAACATAGACCTACAATTTACTACGCTGTAAACTGGGTTGTGATTGTTTGCTTAAATTAAATTGAACATTCCCATAATGAGTAATGACGTGGTTAACGTATTTTTGTATTGTTTACGCACCCTAAAATACGGCACGTTAAAAAACGTACGTACCTTTCAAAAAATAGAATACGTATGGTACGTACCCTCGAGCTTTGGTGTACTATGTACTATACTGTTTGCATTGCTGTACGAAACTTGATGTTGCACTGTCTGTCAAGGATTTAGCTGTCACTAATTCTGATTTCTGAAATGTTGTTCTAGGTGTTCCTAGTTAGCGGGATCTTGATCCTCTTGCGGCCAATCCTGATATTTTATGTTGAAATGTTATGTGATTTTATTTGATACGGCTTCAATAAAAGAGTTTTGATTTATTGATTGATTAATTATTGTTAATGTTAGTCGTAGCTGTATAGGCCCTATTCTTAGTTTTTGTTTCGGTCCCGTTGCCCGTGCAAGAAGTTTAATCAGGCGCCAGATAAACGAACATGAACACCTAGCACAAGGAGTATCTGTGGGCTCTGGCGTAGTATCTGCCTAGGTGGCTTTCCAATAGAAGAGGCAGCGTGTGTTTGTCATTGGGTATAACGTCGCCCTATCGCACCGTATCAGATCGTCAGACGTGAAGCGAGTTCTGCAGAAGAGACCAATTTCTTTTACGGGTCCTGACCCCTGAGGACAGCCAATTTTCAAGAGCTCGGCCAAATTGTTCTTGGACAGAGGACTTCAACGCGACCACAAACACGCAAGGGAAAGGATTGATTATGTGCATAAACCCCTTAAACTCCAGGATTGAAGTCGCTCGGCCAGGGGTCTTTGAACTGGGGTCCATTGTCGATTTACTCTATTTATAAAAAATAAAAAAACGAGTCCCATTTGGATGAACTTTCTGTTCTGTTTGTCTCGACGAGAGCTACGTCAAGGAAAAATAAACACACTGAATTCATTTCAGGTCATTTCAAAGTCAGAATAAATGAAAACTAGCAAATATCAGAGAACAAATGCCATATCTCAGCCAATAATTGCTGAAATCGGCTAATTCTTTCTCGTGTTTCACGTTTCGTAGGGGCTACATGTGGCAACAAAAAAGGCTAGTAAATATACGACAATACAAAGTTATGCCAAGGTCAAAAAAGGTTTATTTCTAAGGAAGATCAGGCGTAATGGGCCATAGCTCAAGAAAATATTGTTATGTATTTGATTATTTTTTACCTGTTTGTTCTGGTTGATAAGGACTACCTTCTTAGGATATGTAGCCAAATATCTATCACAGTCCAATGTTATTTCAAGGTCAAAAGGTCAATATTAAGAAAAACGGCTAAACCTCGGGCAAATATTGTTCTATTTGAATGAATCATTTACCCTGCAGAACAATATTTGGCCGAGCTATGGCCATTTTCTCTTGATTTTGACCTTTAAAATTATACTTGAATATGCAGAATTTGTTATTGCATTACTTCAGAAGTCTTCTGAAATGGTTGAAATCCACGTTAAGCTAATTTACTTGTTTGGTATCGTCTTAAAATTCTTGATAAACTACTCATAATATCCAATATACCGTGGTAGCGTTAGTTTTGCATCTTTTTGTATTTCAGTTGTACGATTTTCCACTGGAGATGTTGGACCTGATCTTACAAAAGTCCTATCTACACTGGATATTGAATTCACCAACTAAGCAAAGAGATGAAGAAGTTATCAGGTCTCTCATATCAGTCGACGTTTGCTTCAATCGAAGAATTACCAGACAACGGTTCAAAAGGACAATCTGGCGTTACCTCAAAGGTTAGATGTCTTCCAAGTATTACTATGAAACCTAATTACCTCGAACAAAAGCGATCACTTGGGTAAAATATTCAAATATAATCTGAAAATGTTAAGAGTGCAATTGTCGTTATGCACATGGTTAGCCAGACATTTGTCTCTGGGCATTTTAAGAAACTCACACAAGCGCCGTCTTCAACATAATAAATTATATTACAGTCATTAAAATAAAATAATACTTCAGAAAGCGTTGCTCATCTTTTAACTACAATATAGTGACCTCTTGTGGGAAGTGCCCAACCGAATGAGTACGATCACGAGTAAACGGTTGACATACTGTATAGTACCTCGTGCTTTTATTCGGCGACCTGTTTCGGCTGTCTCTGGTCGCTCTCTTCGTTTGCTGGACCGTCATTACCTTCTTGTTACCCGATCTCCGACCACTACTGCAGAACATCGTGCTTTTATGCTTCTGTTGGTCCTTTTCTCTTAAATGACTTCCCCTTGCGATTTGCAACACAGTGCTAATTGGGGCATTACAGTCTTTACTCGTTGTTTTAAGCCTTGTGTTTTGTCACGGGGCTTGCGAGCAGGAAGCGCCTCTGATTAGGTTGTGCTTAGAGAAGCGCTTTAAAAGTTGTTAGA
This sequence comes from Aporrectodea caliginosa, assembly GCA_020284085.1. NCBI lineage: Eukaryota > Metazoa > Annelida > Clitellata > Crassiclitellata > Lumbricidae > Aporrectodea > Aporrectodea caliginosa. Next base: position 1,097,383 of record JACEVL010000186.1, read on the forward strand.
TACGATAGCGGTCAGAGTCATTGGACTAAGTTCCATCTAACATAACCAACGACGATGCGGATGATATCCGTGGTACACGCTGCCTCAACCATCCAGTTATACTCGTAGGCTATGTAGTAAAAAATGGACACCCTGAAATCTCCAGAGAAGGTCAGGCATTTTCACTGGCAGTCGAAAAACAAAAACCCTTTCCGTCTAGCAACACGACCAGAAGGAGATGTTAGATGAGATTCTGGATGCTAACCCAGCATGATGGGGTTATGTGACTGCAGCAGACCGCCATAGACTGGAACGGTGTCTAGCTAAAACAGTTCTGATGAGATCCTTATGTGAAGGAAGTGCCACAGTGGAGATGCGGATTGATGCTACAGAGGACCGTCTCCTCAAAGCCATCGAGGGGATTCGATACCACGTTTTTCGCCGCCTGTTCCCGCTGTCAATCCGACGCACACGATTTTGCAAGGACGATACAAGCATATCAATCATGCATGCCAATAACAGATTAAAACTAAACATTCATAACACTTTAGTTGGAGCTCTTTTTCTTTAGTTATCATCTTTAACTGTAACTATGATGCGGCTTGTCATCTGGCATGATATGATCAACAATAAAACGAATATCATCATGAACTGCTAAAGCGGAAAGACAGCAATTGGCTAACGTATCCGGCTCATATTAAGATGTCCTCGAATCCGCTCGCACTTAATCCAAATAAGATGCAGCTCATCTGGTTCGGCACTCGCCAACAGCTTCTTAAGCTAGATCTCCCTCTTCTTGCAGAGAGATTCCCGCTTTTAACTCCAGTGTACGAGATCTTTGCGTAGTCCTGGACAGCACCCTTACCTTTTCTGAACATATTGCTAATATTACACGTTCTTCTTGTGGCACCTGAGGCGACTTAGAGCAATTCGACGCTCCGTCTCCTCCTCTGTCTTTACCTCTATTGTCCATGCCTTCGTCTGCTCTCGGATCGATTACTGTAATTCTCTCTTGGTTGGTCTCCCAAAGGTTCGTCTCTCTCCTCTTCAGTCTGTTCTAAATTCTGCGGCCAGACTAATAGCTCGACTTCCTCGCTCATCCCACATATAGATTATCTGCTTTCATGTTTGACCGCCTTCATTGGCTCCCTATTACTGCTCGGGTTCAGCTCAAGATACTTTCTTTTATCTACCGGTCGTGTACTGGCCAAGCTCCCAAGTATCTATGTGACCTTATCCGGCTGCCGGCCTCGGCTACTTCTCTTCGCCCGCTACGCTCATTAAACCGGCATGATCTCTTTGTCCTGCGAGCGAGAACTTCTATGGCTAAATCGCGAGCATTTGCCTTCATTGGCACTGCACTATGGAACCAGCTTCCTCCTTTGACTCGTTTCTGTTTATTAACTGGTGGGCCAAGTACCTCTTTTCGTTGTCTCAAGACTTCTTTCTTTTCTCTGGGTCTTTCGCACTGGGAGAGCCTCTGATTGGTGTGCACTGCGAGAGGCGCTATACAAATTGATAGATACAATACAATATACAATACAATATTTATAGGTCTTAGTTATGGGTATAGCCATAGGGCTTTCAATCATTTGTAATTGTGCAGATCTTCCTTACTGATACACGTTTGAATAAAGCTCCAGTTATGAAGTCTCCTAGAGAAACCTCGTGTTTTATTAATATCAATTTGCGATTGTCATTGTTAGTGCAATTGTCAACAGCTCATCCGATCAATTTATTGAAAATGAGAAAGCTCTAGGCCAAATGGTCGCTATATCATGACCTGTACATTTACATCATTATCATCATCATCATCGTCGTCGTCGTCGACATCATCATCGCCTGAGGGATGCTCTTCACTTCTAGGCCTATTCTGTCCTTGTCTCCGTTTTCACGGCATTAACCATAGGTTTGTATCCAGGTCATGCGCAACCAAAACTTATCGGACATATGCCTTCCTACGATTGTCCATCTTGTGCAATGCATGTGTGGCAGGGTGTCCACTAGTGCGGTCAAATATTTTTTTAGAAAGGTCAAGATTAGAACCCACTGTTTCAGGCCATCTATTAAAAACTAACATACTGAAAATATCAACCACATTGAACCACATTTAGGGGTTGCACCAGTCACCCAAAGTTATGTTATGTAGCCTATACTTGAATTCCCCACTGCGAATTGATGGCAAACAGTACACAGACATAATAGACTACCACAACACTTGAAACTGCCTTCATCATGTGTGTCCTTATCAATGCTGCTCGATTCCAGATCCTACTGTGCTTGTTAAAACTTCCATATCATTCTTTGATTTATCACGCTGCTCTTCTGCAGTCTTTGCTTTAATAAATTTCTTTTCCGTTTTTTTAATAAAAATTCTATCCTCTCACTGCCATATAACCCCTCTCACCTTCTCTATGAGCGAGATGGAAAGCCCAGCCTTCTGGAGTCTTAAAAGGACTTTGAGCATCCATCCAATAGCAAAATGCCACAAAGTGCTCGAAAGTTCTAATCACTTGTGCAACCCTTAAAATAAATTTTCTAAAATTTAGATGAAATTGCACCTGAATTATTTTTTTATATAGTCGACTTAAAATAATGGTACCCCGTCAGAACGGCCCAGGACAAATCGGCCCCGACAAAACGGCCCCGACAAACGAGCCCCGACAAATCGGCCCCGATAAAACGGCCATCGTCAAAATGGCCTCGACAAAACAGCCCCGTCATTTCGGCCCCCGTCATAACGGCCCACGTCATAACGGCCCCGTCATATTGACCCCCGTCATATCGGCCCCGGTCAAATCGGTCCCCGTCAAATCGGCCCCCGTCAAATCGGCCCCAGTCACATTGGCACCTCACAAAATATTCCATGTCCCAAGTACTTTTAAGTTGGATTGATGTAAAGAATTCTTTGCGTAAATAGAACTCGGATTGGTAAAACCGTCGTTTACGTTGCCAAATTATTTTATGTGGTCAGTTTAAAATGGAAGTTGGATTTATGAAAAATAATTCGTTGCGTAAATAGAAGTTGGTATTATGATAGTTGTCATTGAAAGCATTTAAATAATTAAATACGCCAACCAGTTAGCATTAGACGATGGTCCCCGCAGTCCATTGTCCAGCTGAACCTTCGCTTTAGGCCTCATTTCAACGTAGTTTGTCAGCGTAAGCTTAAAAGTACTTGGAACATTAGATATTTTGTATGGAGCCGATATGACGAAGGCCGATATGACTGGGGCCGATATGACTGGGGCCGATATGACGGGCCGATATGACGGGGCCCGATATGACGGGGCCGATTTGACGGGGGCCAATTTGACGGGGCTGTTTTGTCGAGGCCATTTTGACGGGGGCCGTTTTGTCAGGGCCGTTTTGTCGGGGCCCATTTGTCGGGGCCGTTTTGTCGAGGCCGATTTGTCCTGGCCCGTTCTGATGGGTCACCTAAAATAATGGTACTTTCTAATAATAAAAAACTGAAACTTTATTTTTTGATCGTGTAGTCGTGGACCACCCTAGTGTCCAGTATATCTCTTCACAATCTCATAGCTCCGGATATAACTGCTCGAAAGGTCTTGATCAATTCATCACTTCTGTTTAATTCATTGTGAGCATAGGTTTCTATTTACTTCGAAAAACAATGTTTCCTGATGTTATAATGTAACAAAGCTGTGATGTCATTCAAAAGTAGATAGTTTATGTTTGTTTAGAATTCTTTGGAAAAACCAATAAAATATCAGCAATCGTTAGAAACAACAGAAATTATCTCTTAGAAAATATTAAACCATGTGACGAGTTAATCGCTTGGCTGTTATCTCTCAACTGCATAACGGAAGAACAAAGTCACTTCATTCAGCGACAACATTCAACACAAGATAAGAATGCAGAGCTTTTATACGTCATGACATCCTTTGACGAGAAAAAGTTTTCAAATCTCTTGAAATGTCTTCGACGAACTAACCAGCATACAGTGACAAAGATCATGTTAAACGGAGGAGGTTTACAATTCAAACTTTATCTAAAGCCTTAGCACAACCCTTATCTCAACGTATTTCGCTGACTAGTCCGTTTTGGTACATGGTAACAACATATCATAAGGACAAATTTTAGCTATAGGGCCATCTTAGATTTGCCTCAATGGCAGCCATTTTCCAAAAAGGCCGACCGATATAGAGACTTTTCAATATATCAGCTTGTAGTTCACATAGAATTGTGATCTTGGTGTCTAAACATACATATTTAGGGGCAAGGATTCCAATAGAACTAATTACAAACACTCATCAGAACGAGATTGGCAGCCATTTTCCTAAATTGCCGACCAAAGAAATTTTTCGATAACCCCAGCTTGTAGTTCGCTTAGAATCGTGATCTTGGTGTCTAAACATACATATTTAGGGCAAGGATTCCAGAAGAGCTAAATGCAAACAATTATCTATGCGAGATTTTCCAAAATGGCCGACCAAATAACATTTTTCAATAACACCAGCTTCCAGTTCGCTAAGGATCGTGATCGTGATGTTTAAAGACACATATTTAGGGGCAAGGATTCCAATAGAACTAATTGCAAACACTTATCTATACGAGATTTGCAGCCAGGAACGTCACTTGGGGGAAGGTGATGATTTCCCTCCCCAGTTTGGAAAATTAGTTTGGAGTAGAATCTTGGCAATGAAGCTTAAATTCATGATACAATATTTATGAGCCAATATGTGACCCATCTGACCAAAACCAGGCTTATGTCGGATTTTTTACAATTTGAATGTCATATACCATTTTAAAGAGAAGAGTAATCTCTCTCCTTTAAAATGACACAAACTTTATAGTTCTATCACGTTCCTGGCCTAAGTTATGAGTAACAGATCTGGTTCAGTGGTTCAATTGTGATTCCGAGAAAAATGCATTTATAGTTCTGTATGATTTCCAAATGCAAAATTCCTTAGCAATAATGTTCAGCGCTCTGATTAGTTTAGATTTGAAAAGACACTGAATAAAGGTTGCATGATAGGCTAGAGGGAAGTCTGGGCTTTCTATTCATATCATGCTTGCTATGCTAGCCTTATGCCACGCATGGCTATTAATGGCGGGAAAATGACAAATATCAGGAAAAGTCATTGAATAACTAAAACAATAGCTATTTCAAAATCATCTAAAATACCACTAAAAATAAAAAAATTTCACAAATTTTAGTTTTAATGTGTTTAAAACATATTTATTGATCAATTTCTATCAAAAACTAAAAATTTAAAAATTTAATTTTTTTCACATTTTGGCCATTATCTCAGTAGTGCATTTAGCGACATAAGCCTGGTTTTGGTCAGATGGGTCGCATATGTGTTCCATGGTTAACGTCCCCTAGCGGACGTTTACAGCATGACGTCAAGATGAAGACTGGGACGGAACTGGCGACTTTGAAAGCGACATCATCCCTTTTTCCAGGAATGTTGTTGGTTGCCAGGTCATCTCGAGAAGACATCGACTTAGAAGAAGTAGGCTAATAGGCATCCAGAAGTTTTCACGCATAAACGAGATACTGATACATAGCCTACTGATGCAATCAGATGGGTCACTTCATCCAACCAATGACAAGAGTAGTGTTGTCCATCTTCTGGAAGGTCTTGTGCAAACTGATAGTTTCACCTCGATTGAAGATCACACTGCAACGACTTTGGTTGTCGATGGAATGGCTGTCATGCAAGAATTAATGGCCGTGCGGAACTTCAAGAACGGGAAAGATCTAGCGGAAGGTTACGTCGAGCTAATCGATACGAAATGTCGTGGCTAAGTTTCAGTGCATGTTGTCTTTGACAACTATTCCAAAGGGTTTTCACTGAAAAAAAGTACTCGACAGCGGCGGCGAGGTAAATTGAAGTCAATCCAGTTTTACACAGTTGAGGATTCAACTCAGATAAGAGACAAAGCAATGTTCCTGGCAAGTAATGCTACAAAGAAGTCCCTGACCCTATGGCTCAGAAACTTATCCAGAACAGTACAATCAACCTTGTTACAGTAACGCATAAGAGCGTCATGTCAAACTTTGACTGCCGTGTTGCTACTGGACCGAGTACTTAGGAAGAAGCCGACACGCTGTTTTATACTCCATGCCGTTGAGGTAGCTAATTTCGGAGGCACCGTTCATATATACACGCAAGACACCGATGTCCTTCTTTTGGCTCTACGACGATTGCAGCAGCTTGGCAGAAATGCTGCACTGATCACGGGTACTGCAGAAAATCGCCGAAGAGTACTGTTGCAGCCTATCTATGATGCCTTGGGCTCAAAGAGATCAACTGGCATGCTCTAACGGGGTGTGATACGACTGGAGCAAATCAGAGGTAAAGGAAAGAAGACTTGTTTGAGAAGCTTCCTTGCATCGGATCCTGGTGTTATTGATGCCCTGAAAGACCTTGGTATTGGTGATGAACCAGAGCGCAAAGTATTGATTGGTTGTGAGAAATTTCTGTGCTCTGTTCTGTCCGAAATATATATTGAAATCTTGCGAGCCAAAGAGTTAAGATGGCAACTGTTTAAGCAGTTGAAAAATAACCAAGGAATGGAAAGTCTTCCACCGACTCCAGGTGCATGGATTGAACACATCCGTCGAGCTCATGTGCAAGCTCGCATTTGGGCCGAGGGCATCACCCAATATCCAATTGAACCTAACCCTCTCAAGCTTGGTTGGAAAGAAGATGGTGGAAGTTTTATGCCTCTGCTGTCATTAGAGCATCCTGCTTCGGATTGCGTCCTACAGCTTGTCAGATGTAACTGCGATGCCGTCAAAATCAGATCAACAAAGTGCACCAGTAGATATTCATGCAAGCAGAACAATCTTGTCTGCACAGAATTGTGTAAGTGTGGAGGAGAAGAAAACGCATGTGTCAATATACAGTCGAAGATGGGTGATGATACTGATGATGAGAATTGAATACTGGTTGAAGGTTCATAACATTATTTTGCTAAGACGTGATCATTCGAAATTATACTTTTAAACTACCAGAATTACTAACGATATTGTGACTGCTATTAATTATAATACATTCCTGGTTAAATTCTGCATAAAATACATATTGTAACTGTGTGGCTACCTTGCAGCCCAAAATGACGTCCCTGGCTGCAAATCTCGTATAGATAAGTGTTTGCATTTAGTTCTATGCCCAATCCATCATAAGTAGGATGATCCGGCGGGGATACCTCCCCGTTGACAACCCAACCTTTGATCAGCTCTGCCACAAGGCTGATACGGGTCTCTTCACAGCTTTTCTAAACAATCCTGGGCATGTTTTGCATAAGTTGCTCCCACCAAGGAAATCAACCACCTATGCCCTTCGCCCACGGTCTCATGATAGGGTCTTGACTCTTATCGACAATAATATGAGGAAAACATTTGTAGGAAGAATGTTGTACTCCTATTGATTTTGTGTTTTGTCCTATGATGTTTGTACACTGGAGTGCGGTTCTTCTGCAACCAGTTTAATAAAGAAAATACTTACTTACTTACTTACTTACTTACTTACTTAATGAACTTTATAAATATGTGTGTGTTTAGACATCACGATCACGATTCTAAGCGAACTACAAGCTGGGGGTATTGAAAAATAATTGGTCGGCCATTTTGGAAAATGGCTGCCAATCTCGCGTAGATAATTGTTTGCATTTAGCTCTAGGCTACTGGAATCCTTGCCCTTAAATATGTATGTTTAGACACCAAGATCACGATTCTAAGCGAACTACAAGCTTGGGTTATCGAAAAATGTCTTTTGGTCGGCCATTTTGGAAAATGGCTGCCATTGAGGCCAGAGTGCAAATCTAAGTTGGCACTATAGCTAACATTTGTCCTCATGGTATGTTGTTACCATGTACCAAATTTTATGCTTCTATCATCACGTGAGCAATTTTTACACCAACCTGTTTAGTTAATTGGCAGTTTTAAGGTGAAGATATGACGTCATGCTAAAAACGCCCGGTAGTGGGCGTAAACCACAAAAAGAAAATTAGCAACAACGTTTTTCTGCTTCAGAGCAATCATGTCTTTAATTTAAGCATCGTTGCCAAGATTCTGTAACGAACTTTTGCCTTCTCGTGAGGACCGAATTGACCCCACTGTAAGGAACCACTGCCGTCGGGCGGATTTCTCTCTCTTCTTCAATAGTTGCCAGAATAGCATCTCAGAAATCCCCCAGTCTTCAATGTCCGGCCAGGTTTGGCCTCTCCTGTCAGGCAAAGGACTAGACGATGCTTGCGACCACCGATCGTCAATTCGACGAAGAAGACGACAAGAGTCAAGTCAATGAAATCACATGTATTATTGAACAAAAGACTGATCGACTGACAATTTTCAAATCGACTGCACTGTACGACTGATCTCATAAACGGTCAAACTACAGCTGCACACTTCAAAGACTGAACCGAACGAAGAACTGACTACACTATTCAACCAAAACTCGGAAGTAACTCACTGACATGTAACTCTCATGTAACTCTCTGAGCGTCTTAAGCAGCGCTATTTATACCTAACAGTCCGGTCCCGGGGACCGAGCGGTCCCCCCCCAGGGGACCAAGGCTTACTCTATACGCAACTACGGGCGGGGTCAAAGCGTCCATATTGCTACAATTCTACCGAAAATTTTTGTTTTCTTACATAAGCCTACGGACTAGACTGTTGAAATTGATCTATCCTGGTACTTGCATTTTAAATCAGATCAGAAATTAGCTCGTTATAATTAACTGATCAACACTGAGAATTAATTTGGAAAGCATGGTAATGTTCATTATGAAAATGTTCAGTTGGGATGTTAACTTAAATTTGTTTGTAACTTGTTTAAAATTCGATTTTAATTCAACATCAGTTAACTTAAATTACATCTTAGTAAGTATTTCGACATTTGATATACGTCCGTTTTGCTTTTAGGTATAATAAAAATAGAAGTGAAAACTCGTGATGCAAAATATACGACGCCAATGGAAACACAGCTACTTCATCGGAAAATCGAAGATCTTCGAAACAGAATAAAAACAATGTCACATCAAACAGATAAACTGAAGGATGAAGGCATAGAAATCCTGAACTCTCAACTGAACAGACAGACTGTTGTTGTTTGGATCTGGTGTCATTCACAAGAAGCCATTGATCATATTCAGAGGCTGTACGAATCGAATCAGCTGAAAGACGTACTCTTTGAAAATATTAAACCAGCTATTTCGACGGTGATCAGCGTCGATATGAATCAATTCAAGAAAACCGTTGGCAAGTTCCTGTGAACGCACTCATCATAAAGAAAACTTAAAATATGTAATCAACATTATAGGGCTTAGATGAAACGACTAACAAAATCAGCTTAATGGTGAGCCGGACAGAAAAGGCCGTTAATTTATATGAATAGAGTGAAAATAGAGACCCAGAAAGAGAGTCTGAACAAATCTTTGTTATAGAGAAAGAAACTTTATCTACGAATAGAGGTTTTAGAAAGTGCAACCGTGCAATATTAGTTTTATTAAATTGTGTTTATGTAGAGTAGGACTACTTTGTGTGGTATCAATACATTAGAAGAAACCATAATGTGGGATTGAAAGACAATTATGAAATGGAACCAGTAGAAAAGGCACAAAGGTCACAAAAGGCTTGCAGTGAGATGGAAAGTACAACTTAGTACATGTATATAAAAAATATATATAGAGTGATATACGTAGACATTAGTGGCCGGGACAGGTAGTCAAAGAAAAGTAAGTAAGTAAGGCTTTGATAAGGAGCAGTAATACATCAGTTAATTAGAAAGAGAATTGTATGAAGTTAAAAGGTGGATAGTACAAAATGGAAGCAGTGAAAACCAGCTGCAGACATACTCAGAGCGATAGACAGACAACGAAAGAGAAACTGAGTTTAATTAACTAGAGGAGCATTAGTTTGAGTTGTCTTTCAGTCTGTTTGTTAGCTTGTTTTGTATTTTAGTTTCTCTGCTATGCTTTGTGTGAAATAAAGTACATATACGAATACAAATAAAAATAAATATAAAGAAACGCACAGAAATAGATTTGACAATCTAGGTAAACAGCATCAATTAATTCTACTTCTAAATAATAGTAGAAACATAATGAAAGCATAAAAATATTGTTAGTTATTAATATATCAAGAATGTTGTTTCACTTTAGCTGTGAGTGAGAGGTATTGAATTAGAAAACATTTGGCAGATGCACTTTAATTCTAACTGTATACCGGCAATTAAAATTAAAATAACAGTAAGACATAAACAAAGGAATTAGTCATGAAAATCAGACTAAATATCAGCCATGAAATACAAATATTATTAAATGATAAAGAAGGATATTATTAAAAGTCAATTATTTGCGTATTAATGAGCTGTTTGTTTATATTTTAGTCGTGTGTCCGATTTCCATCAACTTCACTCAGCGAATTGACGTAGGAAGAAATGAATTGGCATGGGGAGTGACTTCACTGCGAAATGAAATATACGTCCTCTGTCAATCACTAATCACTTATACATATATTTTTTATGTCTTTGAGGATCGAAATCCATTTCGTCTTCAGAAGAATATCGAAATTAAGGAGATGATAGCTCCCGCTGACATTGGATCCAGTAAGAAGGAAAATTGTCTCTACATCGCTGATCGAAGAGAGAACCACGTTTCTGACACAAGTGGTAACTGCGTTTGGAAGATTACAAAAGAAACAGATGACCAACACAAAATCATCAAATGGCTGACCATTGATTATCTGCCACGTACTCTGTCCGTGTCCTTTGATGGTCACTTGTTGATGGTGGTCAATGAATCATCGTCCATTCTGATGATCTACGGATCGGACGCAAAACTTATTCGATCCATTCAGTTACCAAGAGACATTATATTCTCCCGACATGCAGTGAAAACATCCATCGGGAATTTCATCATCATTCACTTGTGGGATGGAATAGAGAATATGAGAGAGCTTGGATGGTACATAAGTGAAGTGACCAGAGATGGACAGATGGTCATCCGTCGTTTTATTCCTTCAAATAAAACAAAAGAACTAAATGATCCCCTTTATCTCTCAATCGATTCAGACGATCAAGTGTTTGTGGCTGACTATGAGAATCACGGAGTGATTCTATTGGATTCCGATCTCAAATGGAATCGAATTCTTTGTCCAACAAAAGAGGTAGAAAAAGACAAGAGGATCCAGCTGCCATTTAGATTGTGTTATGACGAAGAAACGAAACAACTGATCGTCGGAGGACATGGAGTTAGTGTTTACACTTTAAGTCGAAATTAAACTCCTTTTCATCAACATATCCTGACAACGAAATATCCCTTTAGAACTCTTCCAAATTTTGAGATAAATCGACCGATTCCATTGATATATTTTTGATTTATATTTGATGCTATTTAACAGACAGAAAAGATGCCAAGAAACAGTTTGAATCAAATTTTCTAAAATATTTTAACTCTCCACTATAGAGAAATCACAGATATGCAATAAGCATAGAGATTCATGTCGATTAGTTTGAAGATCGCAACGGACCTGTGCTGATTGGTTGAATACCATGGCCATTGCATGTTATAACATCACCGGAAGAGAGTTTAATAAATTAATTAAACCTTCCTTCCGCCACATGCCACGTATATCAGACAGCGGTAACATTTGCTTCTCTGCATAGTAAGTCCATACAATTCTGCAGCCAGGCTCATCTCACGTCTTTCCAAGTTTGCTCATAATATCTCTACCTACATGTCTGAAGTCCTACACTGGCTTCCTATAACTTTACGCATTCGCTATAAGATTCTCTTTCTGGTGTCCAACTCTCAGTCAGGCCTTGCTCCTAAATATCTCTCAGACTTTATGCGCAAACCTTTATCTGCTAGCTTTCTTCGTTCGTTGCACTCTACTGACCGATTTGATCTTTTCGTCCCTCGGACCAGGACCGCTTTAGCCCAACGTCGGTCATTTGCTGTTGTGGTCCTTCTGCTTGGAATGACCTTCCACTCATCTGCGTGCAAAACTATTGTCCAGGTTATCATCCTCATCTGCTCGTTCCCTCAAGACGTTTCTCTTTCCAGGGGCTTCTAAACTGAGAGCGCCTCTGAATAGTTCGTACTGCGAAAGGCACTTTATAAATGTTTAGATACAATACAATACAATCCCCACCGGCAAACAGAAGAACGCCATGTGTTCAAGCAGCGTCGACTGCTTTGCAGTGTTTCAGGTATCTAAGGAATAAGTTGCCAGGAGATCTCTTTCTCGGTGTGTTCGGCTGGCTGACACGACGACATCACCACCACCACCCTTCCCCCACACACACACAGGAGCAAAGAACCTCGCGGCTGTTGGAGTGGTTGATACATGTAACATCGGCCAACATACATGTAGGCCCTATGTATGACTCTGTGAATCTGCTTGTGAAGAAAGTTCTACTACAAAATCTTAATGAAGTAATCCACATCACAAACTTAGTAGCTTTGAGAAAGAAGGGCGAAGGCGTACGAACAACTGCGGTGGATTACACGTGGCGCACCCGTTCCCAGCGGAGTGACCGAATTACTACGAGGTAGCTCTGAGCAAGATATAGCTGCGCGCATGTCAGCAGCCATGTTGGCGGTCTTTGTAGGAATGCAGTATGTGTCTTATAGATCTAGCACGTTTGTAGAATTACTGATTTTCGTATTTATCACCTAACTCTGCCACGGATATACTGCGTAACTTCTCCGTGGCTGGAACGGTCCACCTATTATTATTATTATTATTATTATTATTATTATTATTATTATTATTATTATTATTATTATTATTATTATTAAATAAATTTGTAACGCGCAAGGTCACACCGAAATGTGAATCTGAGGCGCGGATAGTCAGCCGCCAGATGAAGATGCACTTAGGTTTCTAAATCCTTGAAAGCCAAGGAGAAATAGTGAGTTTTGAGCTGCTTTTTGAAGGAAGGAAGTGAAGTTGAGCTACGAAGAGAAAGTGGTAGTCGATTCCATTCCTTTGGAGCAGAGGCGTCGAATGCACGAGAGCCCATAACTGTTCTGCATCGTGGCTCAGCTAGAAGACCTGTACTTGATGATCTCAGGCAACGAGAAGGGATGTAAGGAGTTAGTAGTGCATGAATATAGGTAGGTGTGCTGGTGCTGAGGGCTTTGTAGGTCAAACAGGCCAATTTAAATTTTATTCTGAATTCAACAGGAAGCCAATGCAGCTCGTGGAGTAGGACTGACGAGCATGTTCGTAGTGGGACACGCATCACTACACGAGCTAAGGAGTTTTGTATTCGTTGCAGCCTTTTGAGTTCAAGGTTTGAGACACCTACAAAAATGGAATTGGCATAATCAAGACGAGAGGATACAAGTGAACAGGCTATAGTTTGAGATATATTCTTAGTTAGAGCCGACCTGATGTGACGTATTGCCCTGATGTGATAGAAACAAGATTTACAAAGGTTTGTTATGTGTGGTCGGAATGTGAGCTTACTGTCCAGAGTTACCCCAAGTGTTTTGACAGTATCTAAAAGAGACACAGCAGTGCCTGCGAGGTCGACACTAGAAAGTGAAGGGAAAGAACGCAGGCAGTGGCGGCTCTAGACTTTTGCAACAGGGGGGGCCACGGAGGGGCCGGGGAAACAGATGGAGGGGCCAGTCTATTTTCGTCAAAAGTGAGAATGGTGACAAGAGACCTGTATTGGCTACATATATATATATATATATATATATATATATATATATATATATGTAGCGCTAATATATATATATATATATATATATATATATATATATATATGTAGCTCTAATACATATATATATATATATATATATATATATATATATTCGGTTACATGAATTGTTTAATCAACAGCCTCAAGTTAAGACACAAATGGAAACAGACTCACTTTGTTAAAAGTAAAACCTAGAAACTACAAACAATACATGCACTTTTAATTAAGTGCAAGTTTATTAAGACTGTCATGCCTAGAGTCAAACTGTTCCACAAAGGCACCAACGATAATCGACTCTGCACGAACACATTCAACTAACAGCATTGATAAACTGCTCTCTGAAACGAATATCAGACATATTTGCTTTGCAGATATGTCTAATATCAGAAAAGACTTGTGTTTTGGCGTTAAAGATTGTATACCAATCATAATAGTAAGCGAATGGTCAGAGAATTGTCGATTTAGTTCGGAATGATATAATAACTGGATGTAGACAAGTTGCCTAAATGCAGTCTGTGGGTCCACTTCAGAACGATGCACAGAGTTTTTATCTGCAGCAGAGCCCGAAAAGAGCCTGGGCATTTATGAACACACTGTTTGGGTAGGGTAGACCAGGGCAGTACAGTTTTAAGTTTGTTGAGGAAGGATTCAGATAGAGTCTCAGTGTGTACTGTGTAGGCGTAGGTCTAAAGGAAGGACGTTCCAAACCACTGGGCCTACCACTGAAAAGGCTCGATTCTTCATAGTTGCAGTATGAGCGAACGAAACCAAAGAACTCCCTTTTCCGTAAAGCATTGGGGATACCCGAAGTCAGACAGCATTGCTCTCGGAGGTAAATTGGGCGAAGCCTTAGCTGGTGATGTCGCCATACCAGGGCAGCCACCCTGTACTCAATATACTTGCGGATAGGGAGTCAGTGATGGATAGCAGGAATGTAGCTTATACGACAAGAAAATAATTAAGACTCTCAGAAAGTAAATATAGGTCATGTTTGTGAAAACACCAGATAAAATAACATCGGATTTCATCATGCTTCATGCTTAAGCAAGTAAGTAATACCTTTGAAAATATCAAAATTAAATGATACCATATTTCATAATATTTTGGAATAAAATTTGGGGGGGCCACTGGGGGGCCACAACCTCAGTTGGGGGGCAAGTGCCCCTCTGGCCCCCCCTGTAGAGCCGCCACTGGAACGCAGGCGTTGGCCTGAACCGAACAGAATTGCCTCTGACTTGTTTGGGTTTATGGCCAAACCATTGAAACAGAACCATGCATACACAGATGTGAGGCACTCTTCAAGTTTTAGTTTACCAGACTGGTCAGTGTGTGACAGAGCAATATGTAGCTGAGTATCATCCGCGTACTGTTGTAATTGGATTCCAAAGTGCTTAGCTATATGACTGATTGGGGAAGTAAAGACTGTAAATAATAAAGGGCCGAGGACAGATCCATGTGGTACTTCTTGGACCTGGCAAAAGCCTTCGATACGGTTGATCATGACATCCTTTTAGCAAAACTGAAACATTATGGGGTTAGGGGTTGCGCGCTAGAATGGTTCAGAACGATTTCTTACTTACTCCCCCACTAGCCGCACACAAAAAGTAAAATGTAATGGTTGCTTCTCGAATCTCCAAAACATCCTCTTTGGAGTACCACAAGGGTCTATATTGAGTCCACTATTATTTCTGATCCACATAAACGACCTCACCAACTCCTCTATTATTCTAAGATTCATCCTATTTTCAGACGACTCAAATGTCTTGCTATCGCATTCCTCATACGATAAACTCATCCAACTTGCGAACGAGGAATTGTTTCCAGCAGCTTATTTTTTTATAGCTAATAATTATAAATTATCATTAAACGTATCGAAAACGAATTACATTATCCTTAGAACACCCAACAAAACTATTCCAGTTACCAACATGACCTCACCATTGATATATAATCATGTAATACCGAAAGTAGCGACTACTAAATTCCTTGGGACGAACAATTGAAATGGAACCAACATTTTGACGAAATATCTAAAAAGGTCATGAAGAATATTGTAATTATTAGAAGGATTTCTTACTTACTCCCCCAAATTGTTCTCAGAAATCTGTATTTCGCATTAATACTCGTATATCCCTAATTAACCTAATGTAACCTCATTTGGACCTCTGCATGCCTTGTTCACCTAAACAAACTCAAGAGTCTACAAAAAAAGCAATCCGAGTTATCACTCATTCCCCATAATTATAATGCTCATACCAAATACTTGTTTCAGAGACTTAAACAACTAAATCTCAATCAAATTAGGTACTTGCAAATAGGTGAAGTACTGCATAAAAATAGTAAAAATCTCCTCCCGATAGCCTTTACCTCATTCTTTCCCACTATTAAATGCCCCAAAATGACAAGAGAAAATTGCACTTACTCGTATCCTCTTGTTAGAACGAATGTTCATAAGTTATCTATTAAATACCAAGGTCCATTCTCACGGAATAACCTCCCGCACGAAATTAAGACGGCTGCAGGTCTCTCACAATTTAGATGTTTAATTAAAAATCACACACTACATGTATATAACAATAATTTATAATTCTCCAGTTATCTTATTTTTTTGCTATACTAAGATACTAAAGTTTCTTATTATTATTTAGCCTTTATCACACCTGCACACATGGCACTTTTGCTTTTCATCTTTATAATCTACCGTCAAGCCATCTGCCACAAGCTTTATTAACTGGGCCCCTAAGCAGCGGGAGTCTATCCCTTCTAGGAGTGCCCTTTGTTCCTACTGATATAATATACTTTCATCTACAAGTGCAATCACTATAAACTTTATTTAGGTCAAACAAGAAGAATAAATGATTGCACGGTACTGTTCTGATTATATAATGAACTGGTTCAATAAACTCGATTGATTGATTGAATAATTCGAAAGAGTTTTAAAGGGATATTTTGTTAGTCAGAATCTGTTGATGAAAAGTAAGTTTAATTTCGACTCAAAGTGTAAACAATAAGTCCATCTTCTCCGACGATCAGTTGTTTCTTTTCTTCGTCGTAACACAATCTATTTGGCAATCGGAGCTTCGTTTCTTCTTCCTTTGTTGGACAAAGAATTCGATTCCAGTTAAGATCGGAATCCAAGAGAATCACTCTAGCATTATGAGTGTCAGCCACAAACACTCGATCAAATGAATCGATTATGAGATAACGAGGCCAATTCAGTTTTTGTGTTTCACTTGAGGGGATAAAACGGCTGATGACCATCTGTCCATCACTGTTCACTTCATTTATGCCCCATCCAATCTTCCTCTTTCGCCCACTTGACCCATTCTCTCTCCTATCCTCTTTTTCCTCCCACCGGTGAAGGATCATGAAATTCCCGATGGATGTTTCCACTGCATGACAAGGGTATTCGATGTCTCTTGGTAACTGAATGGATCGAATAAGTTCTGCGTCTGATCCGTAGATCATCAGAATAGAAGACGAATGACTGACCACCATCATATGACCATCATTGGACATTGACAGAGTCAATGGCTTATAATTAGTGGTCAGCCATTTTATGGTTTCGTGCTGGTCATGTCTTTCTTTTGTAACCTTCCAGACGCATTTCTCTTCAGAGTCAGCGATGTGGAGACAATTTTCCTTCTCACTGGATACAATGTCAACGAGACATTCAACGTCCTTCTTTATTTGGATTTCCTTCTGAAGACGAAATGGATTTTGATCCTCAAAAGCACGAATTACCCATGAAGCAGGAGCATCTTCAAAAAGTTCATAAATTTCTGATCGACAGAGGACATAAATTTTATTTCGCAATTTAGTCACTCCACACACCTCTTCATTTATTTTTCCTACGTTGATTCTCTGAGTGAAGTTGATGAGAATCGGACACAGAACTAAAATAAAAACAAAATAATAATTAAAATGCAAACAATTGACTTTTATAATATCTTTCTTTTTCGTTTATTAATACTTGCATTATAATTCACGGATGATATTTAGTTTCTTTTCAAATACTAATTTGTTTGTTTTGCAATACTGCTATGTACATAGTACATGTATAGGCCTACAGTTATAATTATAATGCATCTTCCAAAATGTTCAATTACTCAATACCTCTCATTCACAAGTAAAATGAAACAACATTCTTAATATAATAACTGACAATAGCGTACATTCAGTACGTTTCTATTGAAATTAGAATTAGAATTGAGCGCTGCTGTATGTTTCTTTATTTTTGTATATATCTTTTATATTAATAATTAGGCCTATATACATTTCAGACAAAGCAGTAGAAACAAAGCGAAGACTAGAACAAACATACAAAAATACAACAAACAACTCAAACTAATGTTCCTCTCGTTAATTTATCTTGCTGCTCATTTTCTCTTTCGTTGTCTGTCTCGTTCTGAGTTTGTCATCATCTGGTTTTTACTGCTTACATTTCTTACTACCCACATTTTGACTTAATACAATTCTCTTTCTGATTACCTGATTTTTAATACTCATTATTATCAATGCCCTACTTTCACTCTCTTGACTACCTGTCCCGGTCATTAGTGTCTGCGTATATCACTCTAAATATTTTTTTATTTTACTTTCCATCTCACTGATGGAAAGTAAAAAAAAATATGTATAGGCCTATCACCCTAAATATTTTTTATTTTTCTATAAGTGAAAATATAAAAAGTGATACGCAGACATTAATGACCGGGACAGGTAGTCAAAGAGAGAGAAGCTAATGGACAGAGCTGATACCAATTTTGTAGTAGTAAGCTAATGGACAGAGCTGATACCAATTTTAGCCACGCCCACCTGTTAGTAGGTTATATACTCCCAGTATCAGCATAATTTCATACTCCCAGTATCGGCATATTTTCATACTCCCAGTATCGGCATAATTTCATACTCCCAGTATCGGCATAAAGACCAAAGTCCAGTTCAAAGGTCAAATGACGTCATCTCCACCCAAAACAGACTACCACTTTCACAATAAAGTGGGAGGGTCATTTCAAAGCCCTTGTTAGGCCTAAACCTCCCCCTTCTTTTACCTAGCACTACAAGGTGCACAAGGCTGAGCTCATTGAATATTCATTAAGCTCCAATTGCATTGTTTTTGAATTTGGGCTACAACCTTTTACTCTTATGCGCCAAGCCCATGTATTTAGCTTCACTTATAGAAAGAGGGACTGAATTAGGGTTAACAGTGGCGTAACTAGGACTTTTTGTTTGGGAGGGCTTTAAGCCTTGAACATGGCGCGTGTTGTAGCCAAAGCCTATAGTGGAGCCTGGTGGCTTGATTAATTTGGGGGGCTTCAGCTTCGTTTAGGGGGGCTTAAGCCCCCAAGCCCAACGCTAGTTACGTCCCTGTGGGTTAACTAGGTTCACTAGGGTTAAGTATGGTTCGCATACAGACGTGTTGAGTGAGTTCACATTCAGTTGCATCACTTAGTCGTTTCATTATAGGTCCTGAGTGGCCGAGTGGGTTGGTAGCCCGCTCGCCACGTCGGCGGCCCGGGTTCGATTCCCGGTCGGTCGGTTTATCAGAGATTAATTTCTAGGATCTTTACTGCGGGTGGCTCGGTCGCAATATAAACGTGGAGTACAATACAATACAATACAACACAATACAACTGTGGCGCGGTAGTGTAGGGGTATGTTCGGTGACTTGCAGCCGGAGGGTTGCGGGTTCGAATCCACCTCATAGCCGCCGCGTAGGGACCCTGGGCAAATCCTTCACTCGCAATTGCTCATGCGCTTCGGCGTGAAACTCCGATTCAGCGTCCGCGCAGTTGTCGGGAGCGCCTCTGAATAGGAATCTGGGAGGGCGCTATAACAAGAGTTTAAATACAATACAAAACAGTCAAAAGCCCTTGTATTTAGCTTGAATTATAGAAAGAGGGACTAATTTAGGGTTAAGTAGGGTTCGCATAAAGAAGTGTTGAGTGAGTTCACAAAGAGTGGCAAGCCCTTGTATCTAGCCTCTCAGCCTTTTCATTCCTCATCAATTATTTAATATGCACTCTAAGCAGAGAGAGAGAGAGAGAGAGAGAGAGAGAGAGAGAGAGAGAGAGAGAGAGAGAGAGAGAGAGAGAGAGAGAGAGAAACAGAGACACAGACACAGACACAGACACAGACACAGACACAGACAGAGAGACACAGAGACACAGAAAGAGAGAGAGACAGAGAGAGAGAGACAGAGAGACAGAGAGAGAGAGACAGAGAGAGAGACAGAAACAGAGACAGAGACAGAGACAGAGACAGAGACAGAGACAGAGACAGAGAGACAGAGACACAGACAGAGAGAGAGACAGAGAGAGAGAGACAGAGAGACAGAGAGAGAGAGAGAGAGAGAGAGAGAGAGAGATACTCTCAGTAAAATGCCAATTTTAATCAAGCAGAGATTTCAAACATTCTGGTTTGCATTTTTTAGCTTTCAGACATTGTGGTTTCCATCTGTTAGATTTCAGACATTGTGGTTTCCAACTTTTAGATTTCAGACATTCTGGTTTCCATGCCTCTCTGCCGAAACGCTTATCTCCCTCCCTCCCTCCCTCCCTCTCTCTCTCTCTCTCTCTCTCTCTCTCTCTCTCTCTATATATATATATATATATATATATATATATAAATATATATATATATATATATATATATTTCGCTCTCTCTCTCTCCATCTGTAAAAGTCGCTTGCTAACCAAAATCAACCAATTGAAGTTTTTCCATGCCACAAGAATTTAAACGAATTTGAGTTTTCAGTTTAACTTTTCTCAGATTTAGGAACCATTTGTTGAAATGTTTGCACAACTAAAAACATTTGATTGCCATTACAGTCATCGTCTCATGAAAAACTAAACATGCTTCTTCACACAATAAAGTTTCTAGCTAAGAAACTTTATAAGCCGGTTATTCACTAATTTGAAATATAATTATTGTTATGGGAAAAACCCCACGAGATTGATTTGTCCGCTACAGAAGATTCTACTGAGCAAAAAGGCTGATGAAGTCTGCGGCTTAGCATTAAAAGTTGTTATGTCTGTCAAGCAAGTAATGACTGAGAGTTTTTGGTAATGGAATAATGATGATGCGTCGTCTTTCAATAATGCATGTCAGCTAAGCTTCTCCATCTATAGTGACTGTGTGCTTTGTACCGAGAGCTCTGTACCGTCTTTCAAAATTGCAAGTCGACTCAGCCTCCTCATGGTTAGAGTAAATATAAGATGCTAACTTTAATTTTAAGTCTCTCGCTAATTTCAGATATCATAGTTTGTTGCCTAACTGAAAAAGCCTGTTACGCAAAAGTGCTTAGAGTGCATATTAAATAATTAATGAGAAATGAAAAGGCTGAGAAGCTAGCTACAAGGGCTTGCCACTCTCTGTGAACTCACTCAATACTTCTTTATGCGAACCCTACTTAACCCTAAATTAGTCCCTCTTCCTATAATTCAAGCTAAATACAAGGGCTTGTGACTGAATGTGAACTCACTCAACACGTCTTTATGCGAACCCTACTTAACCCTATTGAACCTTAGTTAAACCTAATTCAGTCCCTCTTTCTATAAGTGAAGCTAAATACATGAAATTATGCCGATACTGGGAGTATGAAATTATGCCGATACTGGGAGTATGAAATTATGCTGATACTGGGAGTATATAACCTACTGTGCCTTTCCACTGTTTTTGTTGTCTTTCCATTCCACCCTGGGGTTACTTCTAATGTCTTGATACCAAAACAGCATTTAATTAAAATAATATTGCACCTTCTGAAAACCTCTATTGATAGATAAATTTTCTTTATATTTCATTCTATTCACATAAATCAACGGCATTTTCACTCTATTCCTACCCAGCTTGCCAAGATTGACGCTGGGAGTATGACGCCTTAGGTTTTCCAATGTGCACTTTTCTTCTTCTGTCCGTGATCTTGGTTTCTGTCTGATCAAATCAATGGCGTCTCCCGCTCGTGTTTCTAACACTTACGCCATGTCAATGCCAGCCGCCAGTCACTTCCTCTACATGTTATCACGAATTTGATCTATGCTACGATTGATTATGGGAATGCGACCTACATTGGCCTATCCTCCATAAATGCATCTAAGCTTCAATTCATCCTTAACACTTCTGTCCGGCTCATAGGGGGCATTGCGAAGTTTGCAAATATCTCTTCTTTCTCCCGAAACTCTCTTCACTGGCTCCCCATTCGCCAACGCACCAAATTCAAGATCTGCACTCTCATGCGAAATTGTCTTGCCGGCCTTCCTCCACACTATCTCAAGGCTTAATGTACTCCAGTTTATGTTCTGCCTGGTCGTTGCTCCCTTCGGTCTTCGGCCCATGGCAACTTGGTTGTCCCTCGAATGCGTACCTCTAGGGCCCATTCCAGGAGTTTTGCTTCTGTGGGCCCTCCAGCTGAAACCGACTGCCTCAGTCCCGTAGGGCGGACTTCCTCTCTCTTTCCTCTGAACAGTTCCTCAAGCGCCTGAAAACTTCCCATTTTGTCAGTGAAGACACTGGCCTGGGCCGGGCGCGCCACTGATTATAAGTGGCGCTTTATAAATTCTCGATTACAATTGCAATTACAATAAATTAACTGCATCTTCTGTCCGACTCAACTGATTTTGTTAACCAGAGCTGTCTTAGTCGTTTCATTAATCTAAGCCTTGTAATTTTGATTACATATTTAAGTTTTCTTTGTGATGAGTGCGTTCATAGGAACTTGCCAATGGTTTTCTTGAATTGATTCCTATCGATACTGATCACCTTCGAAATAGATGGTTGAATATTTTCAAAGAAAACTTCTTGCAACTCATTCGATTCGTACAGCCTCTGAATATGTTCAAGGGCTGCTTGTGAATGACACCAGATCCAAACGACCACAGTCTGTCTGTCCAACTGAGAATTAAAAATGTCAATGCCTTCATCCTTCAGTTGACTGATGAGTTTGTCAGTTTGATGTGACCTTGGTTTGGTTCTGTTTCGAAGATCTTCGATACTCTGATGAAGTAGCTGTATTTCCATTGACGTCGCATACTTTGCACCACGAATTTGCACTTCGACTTTTATTACACCTTAAAGCAAAACCGATGTATACCGTCAACTGGGGTTACTTTGATATGCGGGGTAACTTTGATACACCCGGGGTAACTTTGATAATTTTTATGTAAACGTTGGAAAGGGCACAGAACAGCTCCGCAGTAACTGTTTCAGAATACGTGATTGGTTGAAAATGTTTACAGCGGACAAAACTAAGCAGAGATAACATCAGAACTTGCAATAATCTTATGTTCCAATGGGTATCAAAGGGGAACCCAAAAGGGACCAGTATGTTAGGTAAATGAATGATTTTAGCTGAAAGATGTATGTATGTATATCTGTCTGTCTGTATGTCTATCTGTATGTATGTATGTATGTATGTATGTATGTATGTATGTATGTATGTATGTATGTATGTATGTATGTATGTATGTATGTATGTATATGTATGTATGTATGTATGTATATATGTATGTATGTATGTATGTATGTATGTATGTATGTATGTATGTATGTATGTATGTATGTATGTATGTATGTATGTATGTATGTATGTATGCATGTGTGTATGTATGTATCTATGAATATATGTATATATGTATGTATGTATCATGTATGTATGTTTATTTGTATGTATGTATGTATGTATGTATGTATGTATGTATGTATGTATGTATGTATCATACAGTTTAATTCAAATTTTAAAAAATTGACTCAGTACCTCATTAAAACCAACTTTGTAATGAATGAATTCAGGTGTAACAAGGGCATAGGTGTGTAAGTATGTATCAGCGCTTGTTATAGCGCCCCTTCAGTTCCATATTATGTTGAAGAACTACAGAAGCCTACAGAAAGCAACAGACAGCAATTCCAATTAAAAAATGTCACCAGTAAAGTTATGAATTAAAAGAAACTGGTAAAACTTTTCAAATACGTTCTCCTTTTGGCAATGGAAAAGACATTTTTTGGATATCCTCTCAATGATCAGTTATCCAGTTATGGACATTTTTGGAACCCCAGATGGTAGGGGATACCAGTACCATACTTGTTTCTTTTTTAAAACTGCAGAAAATTATCAATGTAGCCCCCATTAGATCCTTATTTGATAACACATTGAAAAGTTAAAATGTATCAAAGTAACCCCACCCCCTGGGGTTACATTGATAACTCTTTGGGCTTTTAAAAAATATACCAGGTATACTTGAAAAAAATAAAATTGAGTTTCACCGTAATCACAAGACATCAATTGGTACAATAAAGCAAAAAAAACGGAAAAATGTTTTAAAGAAGTTCCATTCATGGAACCAAATATGCAAAAAACTATCAAAGTAACCCCAGTTGACGGTATCAAATGTCGAAATTCTTACTAAGATGTAATTTTAGTTAACTGCAGCTGAATTAGAAACGACTTTCAATCAAGTTACGAACAAATTTAAGCGAAAATCCCAACTGAAGATTCTCATGATGAACATTATCATGCTTTTCAAATTAATTGTCATTCCGGATCAGTTAATTATAACGAGCTAATTTATGATTTGACGTTAAAATGCAAGTACCAGGATAGATCAATTTCAACATTCAGCGAAATACGTTGAGATAATGGTTATTATAATCACAAGCCTTCAGATAAAGTTTGAATTGTAAACCTCCTCCGTTTTCCATGATCCTTGCCACTGTCTGCTGGTTAGTTAGTCGAAGACATTTGAAGAGAATTGAAAACTTTTTCTTGTCGAAGGATGTCATGACGTATAAAAGCTCTGCATTCTTATCTTGTGCAAGTTGTGCTGAACGTTGTCGTTGAATGAAGTGATTTTGTTCTTCCGTTATGCAGTTGAGAGATAGCAGTGAAGCGATAAACTCGTCATTTGGTTGAATATTTTCTAGGAGATAATTTCTGTTGTTTCTAACGATTGCTGACATTTTATGGGTTTTTCCATAGAATTCTAAAAAAACATCTCTACTTTTGAGTGACATCAAAGCTTTGTTACATTACAACATCAGGGAAGTTTTGTTTTATAAAATAAATAGAAACCTCTGCTGACTTTGAATTAGACAGAAGTGATGAATTGATCAAGACCTTGCGAGCAATGACATTCGACGCTATGAGACTGTGAAAGAGATCTATTGGACACCCTCGCCACACATGGTCAAGATGGACAAGGCTATCACGTATTTTACGTTGCTAAATTATTTTAATGTCTTCAATGCCGTACTTGTCGTTGGTCGGTAAGCAGTTTACCAATGTCCATGATAACTGT
Organism: Aporrectodea caliginosa; assembly: GCA_020284085.1. Taxonomy (NCBI): domain Eukaryota; kingdom Metazoa; phylum Annelida; class Clitellata; order Crassiclitellata; family Lumbricidae; genus Aporrectodea; species Aporrectodea caliginosa. The sequence continues at coordinate 1,122,344 of JACEVL010000186.1, forward strand.
CATCAATCCAGCTTCCATTTAAGGACATTTTTCAAATTACTTCTCATCAATCCAACTTATATTTAAGCAAAAAATAATTTTTTATCAATCCAACTTTTTTAAGCAAAGAATTATTCTCACCAATACAGCTTCTACTTACAGAAACAATAATTTTTTAAAATCCAGCTTATATTTAAGCAAAGAATTAGTTTCATCAATCCAACTTCCATTTAGTGAAACAATTATTTTCATCAACTCAGCTTCCATTTTAAATTGACAATATAAAATAATTTTGCAACGTAAACTAAGGTTTTACCAATGGATAGCATCGATAGGAATCAATCATATGAAGGCCTATGTCCGATAATTGTTGGTTGCAAAACAAGCCTAGAATATAGACTCCTGGTTAATGCAGTGAAAAGAGCAGTTATGCAGAGAAGAGCACGTAAGTGTAAATGTGCACGTTTTAATATGGCGACTATTGGGCATAGAACCTTCTCATTTTCAATGACAAACGCAAATTGATACTAATAAAACACGATGTTTCTCTAGCAGACATGACAACAGTACTGAAACTTTATTCACATTTATATCAAAAAGGGAGATCTGCACAACTACAAATGATCGAAAACCCATAACTAAGACCTACAAATATAAGCCTGATGCGTACACCAATTGCTGTCCATCCGCCTTAACAGCTCATATACCTCCTACTTTGGTCGTCTTGTAAATGGAGTGGTTTTTGTTTTTCGACTGCCAGTGAAAATGGCTGACCTCTCTCTCGAGATATTAGGTGTTTTTACTATCTATGAGGATAACTGGATGGTTGAGGCATCGTATACCACATATATCATCCCCATCGTCATTGGTCATCTTCGAAGGAACTTAGTCCAGGGAGTCAGACCACTATCGCTTCGTATCTAACAACTTCTAAAGCGCCTTTTTGAAGTACAACCTTTTGTTAGGTACTTAAAATGCACAGTGGCGTGTCTGGATAACTAGCTAACCAAATGCCTTACGATAATGGCACTCTGAAGTTTTCAGATTATATTAGACTATTTTATTCATGTAATAGCTTGTGATCGATGTTAATACTTTTGACAGTAATACTCGGAAGACACCTGACCTTTTAAGTACCGCCAGATTGCCTTCTTGAACCATTTTCTGGTAATTCTTCGATTGAAGCAAACGTCGACTGATATGAGAAACCTGATAATTTCTTCATCTCTTTGCTTAGTTGGTGAATTCAATATCCAATGTAGATAGGACTTTTGTAAGATCAGGTCCAACATCTCCAGTGGAAAATCGTACAACTGAATTACAAAAAGATGCAAAACTAACGCTACCACGGTATATTGGATATTATGAGTAGTTTATCAAGAATTTTAAGAGGATACCAAACAAGTAAATTAGCTCAATGTGGACTTCAACCTTTCCGAAGAAACACTCTTGTACTAGCACATTGCGAGCACACCGAACATTACGCTATCTTTCTGGATCAGTCTTCTCTTTACACTACGAACCATTTCCCGCATAAAACTCAGGAAACACTGTCAAGCGATCATATAATTATAGTTGCACCTATTTGATAGCCACGCTTAGTTTGCGAGGTCAAATATTAATTATTGGTATTTGAACCGTAACTGAAATGGTGAAAAGTAAAGAAAATGCGATTTCAATTCACAATTGATTAAAAATGAAATTTGAAAGTTAACCAATAATTTGAACCAAAACTTTTTATGATTGGATCGTGCTAATAAACCATAAGTACCTCTATGTTCAAAATCACTGTGGCAGTCAAAAAACGATCACGGCTAATGACTTCCATTATCCTAAGGCAGACGGCATGCATTTTCGCCGATCCAAGGTGAGTACAGCAAAAATTATCGGACTAATCAGAGTAATTTATCGTTTTTGCTTTCTAAATAATTTTTATATAGGCCCTACATGGCATTTCAATACCAATGTCAAGGACAACTGTCTTCAATCCAACTTCTACTTACGCAAGAATATTTTCCATCAATCCTGCAGGCAAGAATTATTTCTTTTTCAAGTCACCTTCTATTTATGCAAGAATTATTTTCATTAATCCAACTTCTACTGAAGCAAAGAGTTATTGTCATCAATCCAACTTCTATTTAAAATTATCCTAAATAATACAATTTAGAGCGCAAAAACGATAAAATTAATGACCCTGATTAGTCTGATAATATTTGCTGTACTAACCGTGGATCGGCGAAAATGCAGATGGCACTAGGGTGCTCAAGAAAAATAAAAGTTGAAATATCTTTGCTCCACGGACATTTTCCCATGCGTCTCATACAGATGAGTCTAAAAATCCAAATTTTAGGCTTTTACATTAAGGCTAAGCCTTGCCCCCAACACGATGAAGTTTTAACAATATTCGCAATTTTTCGGTTGAAAACACAAATTACCGGTATTTAAGTATATATGAAAAAACTAATATGTTTCATATTAAATTTTATTGACCAGAACATGAAAGGTTGCAAGTACAAATACAAGTATTGAAGTCTTAAGTACCTGTACAAATACTTAAGTATCAAGTACAAGTAAGAGTACAAGTACACATGGCTACTGTAAGAACAAGGATTTAGCCTACATCCTTGACAAAGCAATGGTGTATTGCCACATGCACTCATTTATAATTTTGTTTTTTTAGAAATATAATGGATGTGAGCATCTTGTCACTCAGATTCGATCGATACTGTTTTAATATTAAACTACACACACTTTCAACAGGAGCGCTAGATGCAGGCACACTCACAACTCTAAATGCTGGTTTATCAAGAACAGTTTTGCTGCATTCCAAACGTCCAAACAATCAATTTCATCAAAGTCATCATGGCCTCTGATATTCAACCAGGTTGTCACTTGTGATGATAAGGTGCTCGGTTTCACAGAAGATCGTGTACAGTAGTGACCAAATAGCTTAGACTTTTTATGCATGAGATCTGCAGTTTCGGTTGCTGCAACCGTATCTGTGATTATCGTGCCAAAATGAGACGTTTGTGTAGCACCTGCTCCACCACTGGCAAAGAAACTTGATGTAGTCCCCAACAAAGCATGTGTCTCATTAACATAAGACATAATCATAATATTATCTGCACACATTAAATAAGAACATACTAGTTGAAGGCAGTCTTTGACTATTGGAGCAACACAAAGAAAATGCCTTAATTAGCGTTTTACGTAAAACAGAAAAGTGATTCGCAAAATGACTACCTAGGTGGCCTAACTAAGCGCGTTTTTATACAGATGACAACGTTTCCTTAACGGAGCTCTATGCACCATCTCGCACACGCAGCGGAAGACTTTTTCAAGAGGAACATAGAACACAGTGGAACATAGAAAACTCACAATTTTCAGAAGTGAGCCCCATTCACACATGAATTCCATGTACAAGCCATAGGTTCAGTGGTTTATTGCTAGAAGTCCTATACTACAATTCATAAACATTATTTCGGTGAATAAGCTGGTTTCCCAATCGCGGCTTTCGTATGGTGCTGAGAATGTTCGACGACTTACATTTACATTACCCGATAGAGTTCAAATGATTTTTAAGTCACTGCTCACCTCTCCCTGTGGAGTCTTTGCAAGTGTTTAACAAAGTTTGATGTTGTGCCAGTTGTTTTCTGAAATAATAGTTTTCTCACTACAAACTTGCACTTAGCATAAGTAGCATTTCCCTTGAGAGTGAAATTATCATAAACAAACTTAACCGCTCTAGGAATATTAGTATTTTTATTGTTAGCAATATCACCGTCCGTGGGCGCTATTTTAGCAAGACAACCGGAAGAAATTCAGATCAAGATGCGGTCCATACAGAACTGCCAAAATATCCAATATCCAGAACGTAAGAATTAATTACTTAATGGAAAAACAAAGCTTACTGGTAAAGTATCCGAGTGCCTGTAGAAATGTCATTTGTGTCCAAGTACTTAGGTCTCAAGTACGAGTACAAGTACTTAGGTCTCCAGTACAAGTTCAAGTACTTAAAGACTGTACTCAAGTGCAACTTGAGTACAAGTACAAGTACCAATACTACACCTCTGCATACAATAGTTCACAAAAGAAGTTAATCATCATGAAAATAATTACCTTTTTCCTCCATGATATTGCCGATTTTTAAAGCAAATTCGCATATTTTCAGATATTCTAACATTTTTGTGCAGGGGGCAAGGCTTAACCTTTTTCAATTGGTCTGAAATTGGCACAGTTGAACAAAGTGATGAATGGAATGGGAAAATCGCCGTGGAGCAATACTTTTTGGAACTTTCGGGAAATACATTACATTTTGGAGCACCCTAGACGGCACCCTTTCGATGGTCACTTCAATTGAGGCGGTCGCCAAAGTGTTTTAATGTCGTTAGAGTTTTTGCTAATTATATAAACAAAGTAGAGCACAGTCTAACCGTTGTACTAGACGGAGCTTCATTCCGTTCATCTGTTTCATTTAGTTGTCTTTGATGTTCTTCTTTAAATAAAACAGTGAAATTATTTCAATATTAAAAAAAAGAAATAACAGATAATATTTAAAAGCTTTACTTAAAAATGTGCTTTACATTTTCCTATGTTCCAACCATTAGGCATTATGAAGTCTTTGGTTGAGACAGACTAACTTAATGAATATAAACTAGTTTGATTATTCTTCTGTAAACGGATATTCAACAAGACAATTAGCAACTTGATCTACTGACAACCAATGTTGAAACCAGGGGCGTCCATCCCCTTAAGCCTATGAAGCATCCCCCCAGTGTCATCAGATTCCCCACCCCGACGACCGCCTTAGACTGTACCGAGTGTACTGTAAAAAAATAAAATTCGAAGGCTTGTACACAGACAGAGGCATGCATACCGCCAGAGCAGCCAGGCAGTACTAACGTAAGTACTAATATTAAAATTATGTACTTCTTCTGAGCAGCAGAGTGCGTAGCCAAGCGATCAACAATTTCGTCCAGTTTTTGTGATAGTGTCTCGTTCAAAGGCAAATACTGTCAGAGATGCAAACCAGTCATCAACTATATGGTTGATCTCAGTCGATTTGCCACTATGTGGAATTGTGGATGCGACTCATTACTCGCTCAGCTGAGCAACTGGTCACCGCAAGGGATACCAGGATTTTGTACAAGCTGGTCAGCGTGGGATAGCCTGAAAGAGTGAAAGTTGCCATATTACACGTAATAGCTTAACGCCACAAGCTTTCAATCCACTGTCCTGATCACAGATCTGTCTTTTGCTCGTCATCGTCGTCGCTGCCACTGCCTGTGCCTGCATCATATAGGTCAATCAGTTCCAGTTTTCAATCGTCTGGAAGCAAGTCATTAAGAGGCACAATGTCTTACACGGCGCGATATGCATGTCGAAACTCCTGGAGCTCGGTTTCACTATCTGTGGGTCTAGGTCGTAGAAGTTACACAGGTTAGTTACATGAATGTCTGTCGGTACGCTATCCTCTTCCTTGGCGTAAAATGATCCATTTCTTCAAAAATACCTAGCATGTCATCATGGAAACGGCCCTGTATTTGACAAGCAACCGTATATCCAGTGTTGCATAGTAAACACCAATACGATAGTGGTCTGTGCTACAGTAGGCCTACTGAGCACCACATTTTACAATCCCTTTCTCAGTTTTCTGGTCATGTTGCCTAAGTGGTCGTCTTGCTCGATGAACCGGAAAGTTCGCATAAACATCGTGGGTCGTTGCAAATCGTTGTAATTGTGTAACTAGGTACAGCCATGGATGTTCATCTTCGCGGATCCGGGATCAGTTTCAGTTTCTGACTGCACTGACGTATCAGCCGAGCCGCATCAAATTAAAAACACATCAATTAATTTCTGAGATGGAAAAACTGAACAGACGTTTAATGTACTAAAAATTCTTTCCCCCTGAAAAGGCTATGAAGATTTCTGCTTCATTCCCCCCATAGGATGGACGCCCCTGGTTGAAACTGTTCTGCTTTGCAATGTCATTTCATTTCAGATATTTATATAGCGCCCCTTCAAGATTTCTACTCAGAGGCGCTCCCGACTACAGCGCGCGGACACTGAATCGGAGTTTCACGCCGAAGCGCATGAGCAATTGCGAGTGAAGGACTTGCCCAGGGTCCCTACGCGGCGGCTTGAGGTAGATTCGAACCCGCAACCCTCCGGCTGCAAGGCACCAAACATACCCCCTTGAGGTGGATTCGAACCCGTAACCCTCCGGCTGCAAGGCACCGAACATACCCCTACGCCACCGCGCCCCACAATTAATTCAGCTGCGAAACAGGAAAAATCGGAGCACATGACAGTAGTCCGCAAACAGAAGTGACAGTCAAATATATTTTCAATCAACTGCTTTGTCATTCTCGAACTGATTAATTAAATTGTCGAAAGGAAAGAGTTGAACTATTATCAACATAGCATCTCTTAGGAGTCTAGCTTCTTGACGTCAAATAACCTATTTGTTTTAACAACCATATCCTGTTGGATTAATTTAGCTGAAACATATGCTTTTGTATGATGCTGCTTAACTTATTAGCAACTCAATTAATTTTCTTTTTTCTCTGTGTAATAGTAGGCCTAATTCAATAGCACAATATAGAAAAAAGTATTTCCCATTGTCACCATTCGGCTCAAACATTTTAGTAGTACTTTCATTTTCGTTTTCGCAGTACTACCTTTGCTATCGCTGCTAAAGTCCGCGTCGTAAACGCTGTCTAAACTATCAAATTTAAATTCCGATTCATCAATTTCTGAATCTGAACACAAAGACGAATATTCATCCGCAGAACTTTCCTCCAAAATCATTGCAGCTGTCCGTTTACGACCTCTCGATTCCATCGGTTTATTTCCTCAACGAACGCCGCATGGCGCATGCTAGGACGTTATCAACAAAGGCTTTTTACCAATGACAGAATATACACAGGGCTAGAATGTCCTTGTGCAAGCGCGTTGGACAGAAAATGGCGGCCATGGAGCCTGGCGCCCCTAGCGACAAAGGTGTAAAACGTAGTGTTTACATTACACGTGAGTTTCGGTGTATGGGAAGAAAATCGACGAATAATTATTTTTAAGCAATAAAAAATTGTATGTTTAGAGTGAAACATAATATTTAATATGTTATGTAATGTCTATTACATTTTATACGGCATGTTATTTCATTTTAAGGATAATTTTGAAGAGCTTTAGAAGTGTGCAACTACGACGCGGTGGACCTACACTATATCAACAAGTCTTTAGACAAGACCGAGCTGATGGCGAGATCCATAAGAAGTTTGGTTGTAAGTGTCCCGACTGGTTAGCCTGGGCTAATAGGCTTAGTCGGTTATTAACTCTGCAGCCAGCCAGATCTAGAGGCTATAAGAATGACGTCTTGAGATCATGTCATTTATACATTGCATGACAACCAGGAGTATAGTAGTTGAAAACATTCAGAGTTCCTCAACTTTGCCTGTTTGACTGTCACCATACATGGCATTGACTGGACTTTCGTCATTAGACTAAGTGTTTATAAAAGATTATCCCAGAGTAGATTGGTAAGCGACAGTACCACCTCAGTGAGTCATCGCGCTACATAGACAAAGGAATGACAACAATGGCGCGCTACAAAGACAAAGGAATGTCAACAAAGGGCGCTACATAGACAAAGGAGGTGCTACAAAGACAGACAAAGGAAGCGCTACATAGACAAAGGAAGCGCTACATAGACAAAGGAGGCGCTACAAAGACAGACAAAGGAAGCGCTACATAGACAAAGGAGGCGCTACAGGAAGCGCTACATAGACAAAGGAGGCGCTACAAAGACACACAAAGGAAGCGCTACATAGACAATGGAGGCAGAACAATGGAAATTTCATAGACAAAGGAACAAAGGAATGGCAACAATGGCCCGCTACAAAGACAGACAATGGGCAATACCAACACAATGGGCAATACCAACACAAAGGAATTTCCAACACAAAGGAATTTCCAACACAAAGGCGCAATACCAACACAAAGAAATGAAAACAATAGACCAATACCTACACAGCGCATTTATCAATTGAGTAAAACCGGTTTAAACCGGTTCCTAAGGGTCATTTAATTTCTGATGCTTAATAGAGAAAGAAATTCGAGAACTTGTTTTAATAAAGTTTATTGAAAACAACAAAACGTTTACATGAATGTTTTACAAACATAATTATGAATCAAATAATCATTCAAACCAGTGTCCAAAGTAAGAAGGTTTGTAATAGCGTTAACATTTTTATTTCTAGATCTATGAATACAATAAAATATGCAATAATGGCCACAGAAATGGCTAACAACGCTTTGTAAGTGTCTATCGTTGAAAATCCAACGTCTACAATGTCTATTCAAA